>OY754312.1:11265147-11461149 GCA_963573325.1 Astragalus glycyphyllos | reverse complement strand
GAAAAAGAAATCAATTTAGGAATAAAAACTCCACTAGCATCGAAAATTATCATCGAACGAACTTCAAGAGGAGAAACATCATAACAAATGAAATCAACAACTTGATGGCACCCAAGTGAGGCTAACACATCCGCACAACTAATTCCATAAAGAGATAACAATCTCTTAATACGCAAAGATTTTTGACCAGTTAATGAACATAAAAGTAAAGGATCAATTATAGGTTGAATTAGAATGTGTAGCTTAAGGGAAATATGATTTGTAGATAATGAGAGGTCGAAGCACAAGATGAAAGAATTTTTTTTTCTCTAAGGGTATGTTTGGCAAGGTTAAACAAAAAATATTTAACCAGTCAAGATTTTTTTTTATAACAAATATTTAACCACACAATTGCTTTTTAAACTGACAAAAAAAAATTCCTTCTTGGTTTTTCTTTGCTTTAGGGGTTTGGATCTCGAGTAGTCGAAAACTTTTGCAGTCGTCCATTCAGCAGATATCATTCGTCCAATCTTAATCGAATAGTTTAGATTATAAGTTTATGTTGTATATCAATTTTATAGGGTGAGGGCATGGTGCCCCAGTACAAGATGGAATGATCCTAATCCGCTAAATGTATGATTGCACAAACTTTTCAGCCGCACAAGATCTAGATTCTTCGCTTTGGTATGTTTTTCCAAAAGTAGATAATTATTTAGCAAAAAATCCTGCGTTACTAATATTAATTAGTATCATCATTAGTATTGGGGACAATTAATTTTACCCACATGTGTGAACAAAGAACATGTAATTTCACTTGCTCAGAGTTTTAATGTCATACTAAATAATTAGAATTCTAAATTATTAAGGTATTTTTTTGTCTAGGCTTCAAAACATTAGCACGTGGATTCTTACATTTGTTTCCGGTAAAGTCTTCGTAATAAATAGCAGTCCTCCATTAGTTAAATATTAAATATTTGTATATCTATATATAAGGACATGCTGGATAATCTTTGAGACAACTCGAAACCATTGAGTCGAGATGGTTTTGAGACAGTGGCAGATCCACTTAGTGCACCAAGTAAAATATTTTTTTAGAGTGTATTTTTTCATAAGCTTGTTGGAATATGCTTAATAAGTTTTTGGACTCCGTAAAAAATTAGGTTTCGTCCTACGAAGACAATTTTTTAAAAATGAATATAAGAAGTTATAAATTATGTAAGAGAAAATAAATTTATCCTAATTTTAATTTTTATTCTTCTAATTCTACTCTTCCTATAACATTAAGCACAACAGAGACAAAAAAACACATTAGCCCGTTTGGATAAACAGCTTAATTAACAGCTTAATTTATCCTAAATTTAATTTATCCTAATTTTAATTTTTATTCTTCTAATTCTACTCTTCCTATAACATTAAAACTATTTTTCTATAAGTCATAAGCTGTTTTCATAAGTTATCTCGAAGAGATTATGGAATTTAACTGAAAACAACATATGAACAAGCCATAAGCTGTTTCCATAAACTCCCCCAAACAGTTTCATAAGTGCTTATAGCAGTAGATAAGCTCAAATAAGCTGATCCAAACTGCCCCTAAATTAATATAGGTATTTTGAGTTTTTTGTCAAAGAATTAATTTTTAAAATGTTTATAATATTTTTTATGTGAAAACATATTAGAAATTAGGCTTAAAAGCACTTTTGGTCCCCCTATTTTACTCAATGTACAATTTTGATCCCCCTATTTTGTTATGGGCAATTTTGGTCCCCTTATTTTACAAATTTGTGCAATGTTGACCAAATTTAAATTTCAAACTCTAAGATGTTGTTAATATGTCAATATTTAATTGACACGACAATTGACTAAGCATTATAGGCATGCCACTTCATTTCTTTTGTTAAAAAAATTATTTTAATTTTATAAAATATTTATTTAAAATAACTAAATAATTTTTATATTTTAAAAGTCACATAAACAACAAAACACCTTTCTTCACTCATTCCATTAGGGTTTTTCAAGATCTCCTCCTTTCTTCATCTTCACCATCTTCACCCATTTCCCAAATTAACAAGCGAGGGTGTGATTCGTTGCCTCTCTCATCAACGATTCCATTTCCCCTTCTCTACTATGCTCAACAATCGTAGGTTCTAGAGCATTGAAATCAAGTCACCGTCGACCAACATGCTTCCTTGCCATGTTGTCACTTTCATAGACTATTTTTACAATGGGTTTCGTCTAAACTTGAAGAAGCATTGATTGGTCCTCAATGATTTGTGTGGCGCTTTGAATTTGCAGTTCCGTAATATTGCCATGTTGCAATTTTTTTGGAATGGTACCGATTTTTCCGCATTGTTCTACGAACCTTGTTTTTGCTTGGTAAGTTGACATCAAGTTGTTCAATGAATCTTGCATTTGTTATGGGATGATTCTAATTTAAATACACAATGGATTAACTGTGGAAAAATTAGATTTCTGGGAAGAATAAAAGAAAAGTCGTGGCTTTGTAAAATATAAATTTTAATTATTAAATTATTTAAGTCATGTAAAAATTATTTAATTATTTTAAATAAACATTATATAAAGTATAAAATAAAAGTAAATGTTTTTTATAAAAGAAAAGAAACAGCATGCCAACAAAGCTTAGTCAATTGCCATGTCAATTAAAATATTGACACATAAGCATTTTAGAGTTTGGAATTTCAATTTGGTCAACATTGCACAATTTTGTAAAATAGGGGGACCAAAATTGCCCAAAATAAAATAGGGGGATCAAAATTGCACATTGAGTAAAATAGGGGGACTAAAAGTGCAATTAAGCCTAGAAATTATTGGTTTCCCCACTAAGAAAAATTCATGAATTCATCACTGGCTACACATTGGAATGAGTCGTGTATGAACACTCTTGATATTGAGTGTCATTTCACAACATGCAGTGACTTAGTTATAAAAAAACATGTATGAACACCCTTGGTATTGAGTTTCATTTGGTGTTTGGGGGTATTAGGAGAAACTGTGGGGTATAAAAATTGCTACCCAAATGATAGATGTTTAGGCCTTCTCGATCGCCATTGGCTCATAAGGACTTTTACCAAATTTTCTCGTGTCATTAATCAAAGGTTTTTTTTTATCTCCACCAATAGACATCATAACCCACCAATATTTGTTCCTATTTTACTCCTATGAAAATTGTTAAACGGATTTATTTAAATAAAAGATAAATCCGTTTTTAAAAAAATTAAAAACAGATTTATCTATTTAGTAGATAAATCCGTAGTTAAAAAGTTACACTACGAATTTATCTACTAAATAGATAAATCCGTTTGAAATTTTTTTTTGCTCCAACCGCATTACAACTTCGCATTATAAATCCATTTGTTATAGTTATAATGATATTATTTGATAACTCCTTTTGATGTACATCCGTTTATGATAATTCCCTTTGATAATTCCGTAGTTATGTTATGTATGATGATAATTCAGTTGGTTATCATATTATATTAGTAAAAGGGATATTGTTGGTGAAACTGTATAACCCCGCTCCCCCCTCCCCTCTAACTACTAAAAAAAGTATTATATTAGTAATTTCGTTTGTTTATTTTTTTTACAACATAATTCTGTTTGTAAGGTTAGATAATTTAGGTATTTAGGTATTTTTGTGTAGGTGAAAACGGAAGTGGGGGTATAGTGTGGAGGTATTTTAGTGTTTTCACACTCGTGTGGGGGTATAATGGGTATAAGTGGGTAAAAAAAACCCTTAATCAAACTCCAAAGAAGCTTGCCCAAAATATGGCTGGCCCACAAAATGTTTAGGAGTAGTGACTGTATTCCAATTTATAAGACTCCAACTATGAGATTGACCATCACGGATCGATTTAAAAATACCGGTATCCAGCAAACCCTCTCCCTTGAGAAATACTTGGGCTTCCCTATGATTCATGGTCGGCTCCAAAGAAAGGACTATGAGTTTCTAGAGGAGAAAAGCACTCAGAGACTTGACTCTTCGAAGAATAAATTATTAAACAAAGCCGACAGATTGACATTGGTGAAATTGGTTTATTCTATTCCAACGTACTATATGCAAATGGCATGGCTACCTCAGTCAACTTGTAACTACATTGGCAAACTGTCTAGAGATTTCATTTGGAAGGGTAATTCGAATATGGGTGTCCATCTCGTTGGTTGGGATAAAATCACTAAGCCCAAGAAATTGAGAGGTCTCAGCAGGGCCGTCCATGGGCCTGTGCAAGCTGTGCTACTGCACAGGGCCCCGGTCCAAAACCAATTTTTTAGGGCCCAAAAATATAATAAATAGTTATATAAATGTTTTTGTGGAAAAATAATAGTCTTCCCTGTTGTTGCAGTGGTCCCTAAGGGGAGCGCTGGTTACTTGAGTGTGGGGAAGACCCAAGTTCGATTCCTATCATTTTCATTTTATGCGGAAAAACAACAAGGTGTTATAAAGGCTCTCTCCTTAGGGATGGCATGACAGAAAGGTAATCTCCTATCATTTTCATCTTAGGAATTGGCTGTGACACGCTCCTGCACCAGAAACTTGTGTTTCTTTCTCTGGACTATTGCTCATGAGTCGCTTCCAACCAGGGATTTACTCCACAATCGTGGAATGATGCTGGACTCTAATCTTTGTCCCAGATGTAATAAATTGTGTTTTGCTAATGAGTTTGTCTCCTCTTACAACTTGTATTTGATAACACTAAACTATGCCAATTTGTTATTCAATTGTTTCTCTAAGGTTTCTACTCCCTCATCTCCAACAAGGTCTGTCACGTGGCATGAGACTAGAGGTAGTGAGTTTGTTGTCAATGTCGTAAGTAGTAGCATTGGTAATCCTGGTGTTTCGGGGTGTGAAGGATTATTGAGGAATTCTGATGGTGCGTAGATTAAGGGCTATGCAGGTAATATTGGTGTCTCAAGCATCTTTCATGGTGAGATTCTTGCGCTCCTTCATGGTCTCCAACTTGCCTGGGACTTGGGCTATAGGAGCTTAGTGTGCTATTCGGATTTGAAGGCTACCATCACTCTTGTGACTGAGGTTGTGGACGAGTGGCATCATTATGCAGCTCTAATTCAAAATATTAAGGAGCTCCTCTCCAAAGAGTGGAGAGTTCAGTTTAGACATACTTTGCGGGAAGGGAATGCTTGTGCTGACTACCAAGCTATAAATTCAGTGCTGAAAATTCTGAAGCTTGGTGTTTGTTTGAGGATCCTCCTCCTAGGATGCTGCACCTCCTCTTAGCAGATGCTAGTGGAGTTATTTTTTCTAGATAGTAGCTAGTTTTTTCATTTCTGTTTCTTTTGCTTTTCCTTTCTCAGCTTGTACTAAAAATATCTCAAAGATTGACACTGATATATGTAAACACATTAATGCAAGAAAACATTGAAGCAGACATCAACCAAACATGCATGAAGGTCACTCTTACATACGTAGCAACTAATACGTGTAGGAATTAATCTATCTACAAGACATGCTTATAATCACGAATATACTATAGCGGAAAACAAAGACATACAAGCATGCTTCTATATAATCAAGAACAAAGCCATAACCTTGATAACCTTAGGATCTACGACATGTTGATATATCAAGGATTAGATAAATACCTGGATCCATAGCAAAGAAGTGGAGAACGAATCCTGAGAAGAAAGAGTGAGTGAAAACGAGCAACAGCTACTCGTTGGCTTTATGGTTCTTCCTCAACCGGGACTCCTAATGCCTTAGACTCTCTTCAGATGGGGAGAGGAGAGTAAACATGTGTGTTGCGGTTAGTCCGATATATTGGGGACCATAGCCTACTTATAGTGTGACAGTCTATTAGGGTTCCCATTATCCCTCTAATGGGCTATCACTGACATCCACTCATATTGGGCCCATATCAATAATAAATAATTAATTAATTATATAATTAGAAATCCAATATAGCCTTTTACTTATTTTGATCACATATCAATCAAAGCTCCTAATTGATAAATAGCTAATATAATTAATAAAGAATATATGCCCATTATTTATGATATTGGAATAAAATATTCCAACAATCTCCCACTTGGGCAATATATTACACTAATTATATCATAATTCTTTAGGCCGGCATCCGAATGCTATTTATCTTTAGATTTCTCTATACAATCTGGTCCACCTCATATGTCAACAATGAGACCACCGCGGCTGTCGTCACTAACGTCTTTTGTGACTGTACCCCGATGATCATCATATTAACATACTCGATGACATAGATCAATATGGATGAGTGGCGTGGAAATTTCATGCAATGTGATCTCATGTCATGCCTATTTCCAACTGGTCCAACTTAAGTCTTTAGTGAGATCAAACTGAAGTTGCTGAAAATGCAAAATTTGTTTTGCATATAATATGATACAAACACATTTAATAATAACAACTTAATTCTGCAGAAAGTCAAAATAACATAAAGTCTGTATCAATGCCAAAATTCTAGAACATAAGGGAAAACAAGAAAAAGACTCCCACTAATCTAAGGCAATCTCAAAACCAATACCCATATGAGCAATGTGCTCGTGGTAAACTTTAGGTGTCAAGCCTTTGGTTAGTGGGTCTGCTAGCATAAAGTTGGTCCCTATATATTCTATCAAAATTTGTTTCTCTTGAACTCTTTCCTTCACAACAAGATACTTGATGTCGATGAATTTCGACTTTGTGGAACTCATGTTGTTGTTAGAGTATAGGACGGCTGCACTATTGTCACAATAAATCTTCAATGGCCTCTTAATGCTTCCAATGATGCTTAGGCCTGAGACAAAATTTCGCAGCCACAAAGCATGATTTGATGCCTCAAAACAGGCCACAAACTCTGCTGCCATGGTTGAAGGAGCCACTAAAGTCTGCTTGGCAGACTTCCAGGAAATAGCCCCTCCAGCCAAAAGGAAAATGTAACCAGATGTGGAACGTCTGCTATCCGGGCATCCCGCAAAATCAGAGTCAGAATACCCAATGACCTCTAAGTTATCTGACTTCCGATAGGTAAGCATGTAGTTTCTTGTTCTCTTCAAGTAGCGCATCACGCGCTTCACCGCTGTCCAATGTTGCATACCAGGATTACTCAAATATCTACCAAGAACTCCCACTATAAATGCTATGTCAGGACGAGTACAAACTTGAGCATACATAAGACTTCCCACAGCCGAAGCATAAGGAACCTTTTGCATCTCTACCTTTTCAAGATCTGTAGCGGGGCACTGATTGAGACTGAACTTGTCTCCTTTAGCCACGGGTGTATCTCCCAGTTTACTATCTTTCATGAAGAATCTATCCAAAACTGTATCGATATAGCTCCTTTGTGACAATCCCAAGATACCCTGAGAGCGATCTCTAAGTATTTGGATACCCAAGACAAAGGAGGCGTCCCCAAGATCTTTCATCTCGAAATTCTTCGTGAGAAATCTCTTAGTTTCGTGCAATAAGCCTATATCATTACTTGCTAATAGGATATCATCGACATATAACACCAAAAAGATAAATTTACTCCCACTGAACTTTTGGTATACACAATCATCAACCGCATTAGTCTGAAAACCATAAGAGGTAATAACTTGATGAAATTTGTAATACCACTGACGGGAAGCCTGTTTAAGGCCATAAATGGATTTCTTTAGTTTGCATACCATAGACTTTGGATCACCTGAAACAAAGTTTTCTGGTTGCACCATATAAATTGTTTCGTCAATGTTTCCATTTAGAAACGCAGTCTTCACATCCATCTGATGCAGCTCTAAGTCAAAATGAGCCACTAGTGCCATAATAATCCTGAGAGAGTCTTTCGAAGAAACTGGAGAGAAAGTCTCTTTGTAATCAATGCCTTCCTTTTGAGTGAAGCCTTTGGCGACAAGACGAGCCTTATATCTTTCAATGTTACCCTTGGAATCCCTCTTGGTTTTAAATATCCATTTGCAACCAATGGGTTTCTTACCTTCAGGTAACTTGACAAGATCCCAAACGCCATTGTCAGCCATTGACTTCATCTCATCCTTCATGGCATCAATCCACTTAAGAGAGTTAGAACTATTCATGGCCTGACTAAAGTTGACTGGATCTTCCTCAGTCAAGCCAATACCTTCCTCATGTTCTTGGAGAAATACAACATAATCATCCGAAATTGCACTTCTCCTCTCTCTAGTGGATCTTCTTACTGGCACCTCTTGAGGTTGTTGAGTTTGAACTTCTGGTGGTGCTTGAGGAGGAAACTCAGTGTTGACTTCTTCTTGAGCAATGTTAGGAATAACATTCTCATTCATTTCTGGATCTGTTGCTTGAACAATGACAGGTACTAAGACTTGACCACTGTCAGTAACAGTTTCTTCATCAAAAGCAACACTCCTTATGTTTCCTTCCCCTCCAAACTCAACATCCTCAAGAAATCTTGCATTTCCCGTTTCAAAAAATGTTCTTGTAGTGGGGTTGTAAAACTTATACCCGCGAGAGTGTTCTGCGTACCCAACAAAATAACAACTAACTGTCTTAGGGTCCAACTTACCTTCATGCGGCCTGTAAGGCTTGGCTTCAGCTGGACACCCCCAAATGTGTATGTGCCTAATGTTGGGCTTTTTTCCAGTCCATAACTCATAAGGGGTCTTAGCGACTACTTTGCTTGGTACTCTATTGAGGATATAAACTGCTGTTTTCAATGCTTCTCCCCAAAGTGACTCTGGTAATGAAGAATGACTAATCATACTCCTCACCATATCCTTAAGAGTCCGATTTCGTCGTTCTGCAACTCCATTCATGCTGGGTTTACCCGGCATTGTGTATTGCGGAACGATTCCACACTCATTGAGGAAAAGTGCAAAGGGCCCTGGACGTTGCTCACCTGATCCGTCATATCTACCATAGTATTCACCACCACGGTTCGATTTGACAACTTTAATTTTCTTTCCTAATTGAAGTTCTACTTCAGCTTTGAAAGACTTGAAAACGTCTAGAGATTGAGACTTCTCATGAATTAAATATAGGTAACCATATCTCGAGTAATCGTCTATGAACGTAATAAAGTACCTTTGCCCATTCCAAGAATTTGTAGGGAAAGGACCACAAATATCTGTATGTATTAGTTCTAAGACGTCTTTAGCTCTTTCGGCACCTAAATTCCTTTTGTTCGTTTGTTTGCCCTTAATACACTCTATGCAGACTTGAAAGTCAGACAAATCTAAGGGTCCAAGAATATCCTCCGACACAAGCCTCTGAATTCTCTGTTTAGAGATGTGACCTAAGCGCTTATGCCATAAAGTGGCGGAATTCTCATTTAATTTTCGTTTCGTACCATGTGAACTTATTTGCAATATTTGGTTATAGGAATGCTTAACATCAAGCATATAAAGATTATCAATTAAAGACCCGTAACCAATAATATTTGGACCATAAGAGAGACTAGCTTTGGCATCTTTAAATGAACAGTCATAACCAGATTTGTCCAAAACCGAAACTGAAATTAAATTCCGTCTAATTGACGGGCAAACATATGTCTCAAACAAATCCAAATAATAACCAGTCTTTAAAAATAGTCTAAAAGTTCCTATAGCCTCAACTGCAACTTTAGTGCCATCGCCCACATAGATGAATCTTTCAGCATCACTCGGCGGTCGGCTCCACAGGCAACCCTGCATGGACATACTAATGTGAGTAGTAGCACCAGAATCTACCCACCAAGTATCTTTAGGTACTGAAACTAAATTAACTTCAGAACAAACAAAAGTGAGAGGTTTACCCTTCTTTACACGCCATGCGGCGTATTTAGGACAATCCTTCTTCATGTGTCCTTCCTTCTTGCAGAAAAAACAAGCTGAGCCCTTATCTTGGTTTTTCTGCTGCTTCTTCTTAGAAGAACCTTCTGCAGTAACATTATTTTTTTTCCTCTTCTTGTGTTGAGAATTTGAAGCCAAATGAGCACTTTCAGTCCTTCCCCTCCGCAGTCTCTCTTCCTCTTGCACACAGTGAGACATAAGCTCATTGAGGGACCATTTGTCCTTCTGAGTGTTATATGTCACCACAAATTGTCCAAATTGTGCAGGAAGAGAGATCAAAACCAAATGCACAATCACATCATCAGGGATGTGCATCTTTAGTGCCTTGAGTTTTGATGCAAGGTTGGACATCTCCATAATGTACTCCCTTACGTTCCCTTTACCATTATACTTCATAGAGGTAAGTTTGGCCAAATGGCTACTTATCTCAGCCTTATCACTTTTTTCAAATGATTTCTCTATTGATTCCAGGAACTTTTTAGCATTCTCATTCTCAGTAATTGAGCCCCGGAAAACTTCCGGAATTGATTTCTTGATGATCATGAGGCACATTCGGTTGGACCGATCCCATTTCTCAATTTTGAGCTCATAAGAGTTCTCCGGAGTGGGAATGGGTCGTTCCTCCCTCAGTGCTTGGTCTAAGTCCATACATCCGAGAACGATTTCAACGGATTCCTTCCAAGACTTGAAATTCATCCCATTCAGCATAGGGATTTGGTTAATTTGAGTAACAAAATTTGGAGAGCTAGCAACAGCAACTAAAAAAAGAACAAATAAACATACAATCAACATTAGTAGCACATCAAATTATAAATAATTATTAGATGTGCAAAAATAACTTTAATTGTGAATTTAAAGACCCAAACAAGATACTAAGCGCACCATTAGTCCCCAATCTTTGGATTGCAAAGACTAACTGCAAGCAGTACTCTCAACGCAATGATCAAATATTGGTGATAAGTCCTGTCAAACAATGGTTGCCTTTGGGCACCGCAATTGCTCACATGGATAAATAACTTTAGAATCACCACACATTTACCATCACATGCATGTTATTATTCGGCCAAGTTGCGCCTTCCTTTGGGCCGACAACAACTCGCATGAATAATTTCACACTACATCTTTTGTAAATTTAATCAAATTGACCTACGTAACAGAGGTTACTTTGGCAACGTGTTATTTCAACCAACTCAATTAAAATATACTAGACAATTTTATGCTAATAATAAAATATGGGAAAGGGTCTTAATTCACATATATCCTACACATAAGCGTAGAAAAAAAAACTGAATGTACGGTTATGGCCTCCTAAACGCAAAAGAATAAAATTACAAAAATTACAATTCTTTAGCGGAAAAAACGGCCTCTCCAAGTGGCGTTCTCTATGGTATTGTCCCCTTTTGCCTTTCTCGATCAATTACAATATTAGACATAAAATAAAATAAATAAAGAGAAAGTCACGGTGCGCAGACCGCATTTAAACTAAAATCACGACACGCAGGTCGGCCCGAAATAAATAAACGTATAAACAACACCGAAATACTAAGGCCATAACCATAACCACGCAAATTATTCAATAATGAGAACACCGAAATATTATTGAATATATAAAAAAAAAAGGTTATTTATCCTCTATGAATCTAACGCAAATAAATATTAAGTGTGATAGAGGAAAGAGATACGATGCGATCCTATTATTCAATAGCCTTGATTGCCACGATCATTATATTATATTATAGGCAAGAAATCAACCATCTCTTATATGAATTCAATGATAACAATAAAAATTGGATCTGATTGTATAACAATTACATGAAGATTCAATTAATCATATATTTATTCATCAATTCATGTGATAGAGCCAACGGATGAAAAAGGCAAATTTTATCACCTATTGACTATGAATCCAATAACACACGGATAACAAATTCAGTGACATGCGCTTATCGGAAAATCGTGAAACAACAAAAGTACACAACAAAATACATATGATAGAGGAGAACCTAATTGTATCACCAAAATAAATCCCAATAAATCAACATAGAAGACAGCTCTGATACCACTTGTAGGAATTAATCTATCTACAAGACATGCTTATAATCACGAATATACTATAGCGGAAAACAAAGACATACAAGCATGCTTCTATATAATCAAGAACAAAGCCATAACCTTGATAACCTTAGGATCTACGACATGTTGATATATCAAGGATTAGATAAATACCTGGATCCATAGCAAAGAAGTGGAGAACGAATCCTGAGAAGAAAGAGTGAGTGAAAACGAGCAACAGCTACTCGTTGGCTTTATGGTTCTTCCTCAACCGGGACTCCTAATGCCTTAGACTCTCTTCAGATGGGGAAAGGAGAGTAAACATGTGTGTTGCGGTTAGTCCGGTATATTGGGGACCATAGCCTACTTATAGTGTGACAGTCTATTAGGGTTCCCATTATCCCTCTAATGGGCTATCACTGACATCCACTCATATTGGGCCCATATCAATAATAATTAATTAATTAATTATATAATTAGAAATCCAATATAGCCTTTTACTTATTTTGATCACATATCAATCAAAGCTCCTAATTGATAAATAGCTAATATAATTAATAAAGAATATATGCTCATTATTTATGATATTGGAATAAAATATTCCAACAATACGATCTTTCCAAGTGTCGGCAATTAACTGGAAATCAAGAGCTGGATAGTGATAGTATGTGATATTGTCTTCACGTGTCTTCCCTTCCTCCAACAAGGTCCACCTATGTGACTTTCACAAATGTTGGAGTGGATAGTATTCTTATTATTACATGATGTATAGTGTTTATGTTTGTGCTACCATGCATTAAAGCTATATAACAAAAATATCTAGCCACGAATAAATTATATACGTGGTTGATTTTTTGTGGAGTGAAGCCATTCACATTCACTTCCACCAAAAGAAAAAAAAAATCATTCACTTCAACAAAAGAAGTTAGCGTCATATCATTCATGTCTCATAGCTATGTGTGAGTGTGATACGTATAATTGAAGAATTAATCTGAGAGAGGTGTTGTGTATTTTAGTTAGTGTCTTTAGATTCCCCTTCTAACGCAATCTTTCCGAGTGTCGGCAATTAACTGGAAATCAAGAGCTAGATAGTAATAGTATGTGGCTTTCACAAATGTTTGAGTGGATAGTATTCTTATTACATGATGTATAGTGTTTGTGTTTGTGCTACCATTAAAGCTATATAACAAAAATATCTAGCCATTAATAAATTATATGTGGGGTTGATTTTTGTGTGGAGTGAAGCCATTCACTTCAACAAAAGAAGTTAGCGTCATATGATGAGTGTGATACGTACGATGATGAGCCATATGCTGCAAATATATATATATATATATATATATATATATATAAAATTGAAGAATTAATCTGAGAGGGGTGTTGGGTATTTTAGTTAGTCACTTTAGATTCCCCTTCTAAACCATACGTTATGAACCGTGGTTTTGCTGGTATGTGCTTTTGTCGGAGGTTTGAGAAAAAAAGGGAGAGGGGGTTGTGTTAATGGGTTCTGTATTAGGTGAAGGTGGGGAAAAAAGGAATTTTGGTGAAGATGAATAAAGAGATTTGGAGAAGAAAGGGAATTTGGATTCTAAAGATGAAGAAGACTGAATCGATTGGATTGCAAGTGTGAGAAAAAATTGAGGGTGACCTTCATCAAGAAGGTGTACAAGGAGAAGAGGGAAATTTAGTGAATATATTAATATTAATTTTAATTTGAGAATTGATTTTTAATCCAACTCAGCCTTTTAAAATAAATAAAAATTAAAAATATGACGTGGAAAGGCCAATAAGGAAAAACGTTTGCCACATCAGCATTTTTAACACCAGAAGTTAACAGAATGACGTATTTAAAAAAAGCTTGCTTTGCAGGGAATTTTAAAAAAAAAAATTGCAACGACTTATTTAAAAAGTCGCTATATTTGCAGAGACGAAAAACATATTTAAGCCTTGAAAAAAAATTCAAACAATTGCCAATGTTTGTTGTAGAATTGGACAGCAATAATTAAACCATAATCAAACAAAGAAATTATATATACATAGTAACCTTTAGACACTTGATACTAGAAAGCATGTTTTGTTCTGGTCAATTAGCTTATTCTATCTCTTGTTTGAAGTCATAACTACCACAAATTTTATATGGATCTAAAAATTCATACATATCACTAATTTCCTTTGATATACTTTTGTGATGCAAATTAATACTAAGATATTGAAAACAAATTATTCAATATTTATAACTATTTATAATTGAAATGTTTTGGAATAATTTTTACAAATAACTAATATATACTTATGTGCAATATATTGCCAAATGGCTAATCTCAAGTTCCTCATTACCTAGAACTATTTCTACAATATCTTTTTATCCAATTTAGAAATTTTCTTGGGGCTCATGGTCCAAGTCGAACTTGCCACTTCTTGTAATCTCATAAGCTAAAAATTGTAACTCTTTCAACCAGACATTCTTGGGCAGTTCCTCCACATGCGCACTTGCCTAATATTGTAAAATGTATTTCCTAAGGCGTTGGTGTTTGAATAAAAATTAAATTAACTTACAATTTTCGAAGCAACATAAGTTGATTATCAGTTGTACAAGATCATGTTTGCCTCTGATGGGCCAACTTAAATAACTCATGACGTGAAGGAGATGGAGGTTATACTACTAAGTCTGGATCACTGGACTTCTCACGTCTTGCTTCCACATAGCTCTCTTTCCACTTGTCCTTAATCATCTTATAGCCACCATGAGAGGATGTGTGGTAGAGTTGATTGTGGGATTGAATTTTTTTGGCCTTTTCTCTTTTAATCTGTCACAAATACCAAACCAATTGTTACTGGTCATGACATATTAAATTAACACAGAAAAATAAAAACAAAAAATCATTAGTCTCTACCTCACAGGTTAAGAAGCTGTTAGAAAAGTTGGTCCCTACAATAATTATTGTGTGAATTAGAATATGAAGGGTAAAAAATCATACTTCCCTTTTAACCCTATTTTTGATCAAATTAAACTGCTCATGTGCCCATGTTAAAATATCCATTCAATTCAGCACTTAGTCACTTTACAAGATTGCTGAGATTTTCTTTTTAAAGTAAATATATCATGGATTTAATTCGTATACACGGTCCATGTTAACCTTTTTATACCATCGACCAATAAAAATTCATGGTATGGGTGACTTTTATGGTAGTTATGATAAAGTCAAATATTTTTTATGACGTGTCGTTGTGTGATTAGTTAATGTTGTAAAAAAGGTTGTACAATGTCGATGTATATGAATTAAATCCATATATCATTACTCTTGTAATATATATGCTTCACGATTCTTTATTTTTTTTGAATATTTGATCATTTCTCTTTTTTCTGTTGCATATTTTGGGCATCACACGAGATTAACTAACCCCTCTATCTTAGGTTAAATCATCCGGAGTTGCCTCAAGGAACCTCTCCTCTTCTATCTGAAGACTGAAGTTGTTTATAATTGCAATTTTGTGAAATCATTAACTCTATAGCAAAAGTTATAGTTTAGGATAAGATCCTTTTGACATTTTTATATTTAATTATTACTACCATTGGACATGTTTATAGTTCTTTAACTTCCAAAAAAGGTGCAGATCCTTTCGACGATAGAGAGGATTATTGGGCAGCCACCATCGTCTCCTCAAAATGCATTGTTTCTGCTCGTAAGTAAATACTCCATGTCCGGGTCGGCCCAACACTAAGCGAGGCCTAAAGCGAACTCTAAAATGAGACCCTTTTATATTTTACTAAAAATATTTTGTAAAATCATTTTATTTTTATTTAAATTTAATCTTTCAAGATCTCGAAATCATTTATCAAACTATTGTAATCAATTTCACTTAACATTTCTTTTTCAATCATTTATGAATTTTAATTTTGAAAAACTTATTTCCGCCGAAGCAAAGGTTACCGGAATCGTTTACTATTTACTATAGTCTACTAAAACTACTAAAACGAATCAATTTAACCACTAACAATTGTCAATAAAATTTGAACAACTATCATAAATTCCAAAATAAATTCTTTAATAATTTAACAGGGGTGCATATTATATTAAATCTCATTTTCTTTTTCCTGATTTTTACTCTATTATTAACGATGGTGGATTTTTGCAACACAAGTCTTTTAAGTAACTTGAAATATAGTCTTTTTATCTAGCTTTTCCTTTTTCTTTTATTATATTTTGCAATTTTCAATCTATTTATAATTTCATACCAAATTATAACAAATACAGTGTCACTCCTGCGGATACACGTATAAAATACTAGTTAAAAGTTATAAACAAAAGATAAACTGAGAGAGATTAATTGGAACGAGTACTAGAGTTTAGAGTGCGAATCACGCACAAGGCTAGGTGTTAGTGTGTTGAATCTTCTTTATTATGAACTATCTTCTTCCATGAGAACAAATAAAAAACAATGGCTTAAAATCTATTCTATTAATTAAAGTAAAAGAAAAGGGTTTTCTGAAAGAAAAAAGAACAAACAATTATTTGCTACATTCTGTTGTGGGGTGAAGGTAATTAGAGTCTTTTTTTTTAAGAAGTACACTATTGTTGGAAACAGTAAATAAATGAATGACACAATTGAGAAAAAGGAGGCTCAATAGGGATCGAACCTTGCACCTAGCTAATCAAAATAAATATGGAACTCACTTTTACCAATTGAGCTACGCTACAATAGGTGTTAACTGTTTACGATTGTGGCTATATAGAGTGAAACGGGGCCCTTTTTCTTTAATAAAAAAAATTATTTTTTTGAGGCCCCAAACCCTTGCTTGGGCCGCTTGGCCCTTGGGCCGGCCCTGCTCCATGTGGTCGCCCATAGGGCTGTCTCAAAAGACCAAAAAACTAAACTTAATTGCAGAACTGAACTGAACTAAACTTAAAAAAATTGAATTGTCGAGACCAATTCTAGAACTGAACCAACTTACCAAGCTCGGTTCACAAACTGAACTTATATACCAAAATTGTTCGGTTAACTTGGAACTGCAAACCTTAAAGCAGGTGCCCCTTCTTCTGCATAAACAAAATTGAATATAACAATGGAGGACTTGGATTATAAAAATGGAGGACTTGGATGGACCAGATTAGTTTTCGGCTACCTGACAAGTCTTTGAAGAGGTTATGTTTGTCAATTTGTTATTTGTAGACTGTTGTGAAATAAAATAAAACCCTTTACCTTCCCCCACAAATCAAAATCGCTTCTTATCTTTAGTTTTAATGTTCTGAAAATTAGGGTTTGTTTGTTACGGATTAATTTAGAAATTAGTTTTTAGAGATTTTAAGAAAATGAGAAATTGTTTTGTGTTTGTGTAACATTCAAAAAATCACTTATTTTTTTAAAAAAAATCATTCTTAAAAAATGTTTTGAATGAAAAGCTACTCAAAACAGCTTCTCATATGAAGCAGCTTTTAGATTATTTTCATTTTTTTTCCTTTTTTTAAGAATCTGTAAGAAACGGGCAATTGATAAGTCTGCATTGCATATAGTTTTGATGGTCTAAAACTAAATGTTTTTATATTGAATTTATGAAACTACATTGATTTTGGACCACAAATTGCCACATTTGTCATAACCATGATTTTCAGGTGCAAATTGATGTTTTGGATTTTGTTGAAGCTTGAAAGAATGAGTTGAGTTGCTAAGAGTTCCACCGTGCACCCAAAGGCATCTGCCGAGCATTTGGAGAGCCTACTACTTCAAAGATCTGTTGCAAAGCGCCCAAGCGCTTTTGCATGCGTTTGGGGCGCTTCGGTATCTGCTACTTCTGTTGCCCGTGCGCCCAAGCGCTCCTGTCATGCGCATGGGGCGCTTTCCTGTCTGATGCTTCTGCTCATCGTGCGCCCAAGCGCTGCTTCACGCGTCTGGGGCGCTTTTACATCTGATGTTGCTGTTTGTCATGCGCCCAAGCGCTTCTGTCGTGCGCTTGGGCGCTTTCTTATCTGGTGTTTCTGTCTGCCATGCGCCCAAGCGCTTCTGTCGTGCGCTTGGGCGCTTTTCCTCTGCGAATTGGTTTAAGTTGCGATTTTCATCCAACTTAGAGGATTTTTTGCCATATTCTTAACCTAGCTTTGAGAGAGAGACAGGAGCTGCGACCAAGGGTCCTCCTCCTTCATCATCATTGAAGATTCAAGGCTTGGGAACAAGATTTTGGAGCTTCAATGTGGTCACTCTATCTATTAAGTTCCCCTTTTTGTTTGATTTCCTCTTTCTCTATGTCTAGCTAAATACCTTTTAAATAGGGTCACTCCATCTATTAAGAACAAAGATTGAATACACAAAGGAAGAGGGAACATAACATTTAAATAGATCAAAATCAACTACAATAGTGTTTCATCAATATTCATTCATCCCTAACCAAAAGTTATTTAGCTAGACATAGAGAAAGAGGAAATCAAACAAAAAGGGGAACTTAATAGATAGAGTGACCACATTGAAGCTCCAAAATCTTGTTCCCAAGCCTTGAATCTTCAATGATGATGAAGGAGGATGAACCTTGGTCGCAGCTCCTGTCTCTCTCTCAAAGCTAGGTTAAGAATATGGCAAAACATCCTCTAAGTTGGATGAAAATCGCAACTTAAACCAATTCGCAGAGGAAAAGCGCCCAAGCGCACGACAGAAGCGCTTGGGCGCATGGCAGACAGAAACACCAGATAAGAAAGCGCCCAAGCGCACGACAGAAGCGCATGGGCGCATGACAAACAACAACATCAGATGTAAAAGCGCCCAGACGCGTGAAGCAGCGCTTGGGCGCACGACGAGCAGAAGCATCAGACAGGAAAGCGCCCCAAGCGCATGACAGGAGCGCTTGGGCGCACGGGCAACAGAAGCAGCAGATACAAAAGCGCCCCAAACGCATGCAGAAGCGCTTGGGCGCTTTGCAACAGATCTTTGAAGTAGTAGGCGTTCCAAATGCTCGGCAGATGCATCCTTGGGTGCACGGTGGAACTCTTAGCAACTCAACTCATTCTTTCAAGCTTCAACAAGATCCAAAACATCAATTTGCACCTGAAAATCATGGTTATGACAAATGTGGCAATTTGTGGTCCAAAATCAATGTAGTTTCATAAATTCAATATAAAAACATTTAGTTTTAGACCATCAAAACTATATGCAATGCAGACTTATCAGCAATATATCGTCATAAGTGCTTATTTTCTTTTTTTAAAAAAAGTAATTTTTTAAAAGTAAGAGTCGTAACATACGGCCTCTTAACCCATTCCCTTTCCTAACATCATTTTGAGTTTTTTTTAGATTAAAAGGGGCCAATGAGCCCAAAAAAAAAGATTACACGGTTGTCAATCTAGGAGCAAAGACTCCCATTACATCCGAAATAACTAAAGATTCAACCCAAGAGGGATGGTTATTTTAAAAGGGAGTTAACACTCATTAATTGCAGAGTGCTGGTTATATTGCAAACTTAAAAGTTAAAACCATAAAACCTGCAATTAATGAGTGTTAACTCCCTTTTAAAATTCCATGTGGCTGGAGTGTGCTTTCTAGGCGGTGGTCGCCGACATAGGTGGTCTTAGGAAAGTGGGAGATGAAGTGAGGGGGTGTGAAGGGCTTTAACTCCCTTTTAAAATGGAATTTTAAAAGGGAGTTAAAGCCACCAACAAGACCATCAGCTCATAGGAAATTGTACAATGAGCTGGTACAGTTTCCTACTGTCGGGCCGTGTTTATTCAGTTTTTTTAACGGGTTATGTACCAATGTATCGAACGACGTACCGAGATGTTAGGAACGTGAGAGAGATGGAGTTTGGGTGTGTGTGTGTGTGTGTGTGTGTGTGAGAGAGAGAGAGAGAGAGGTGATGGAGAGTGAGAGAGGGAGTATACAGTGGTGTGGTGAGAGGGTGTGAAGAGGTTAGGGAGGGAGAGTGTGAGATGAAGTTGTTTTGGGAGGGGCATTTTTAGGTTTTTTAGGAGTTGGGGTGTGGTAAGTAGAGAGGGGTGTGGAATATGTATGGGCCTAAAATTAAATCGGTGGCCCAATTTAAAAGGTGCTAACCGATTTGCAAGTAATGAACTGATTTATAGGCGGTCCGTGCTTTTCTCAACCCCCCTCCTACTCACCACACACTCCAGAACCTCCTAAATCCCAAAACTACCCCTACTTTCAAAACACTTCATCTCACACTCTCCTTCCCTAACCCCTTCACACCCCCCTGACTCTCACCACCGAACCCTAACCCTCTCTCTCACCATCTGTCACATTTCTCCACCACACCATCGAACAAAGAACTCTCTCTCACCATCTCTTTGACTGATTGTAGGTCGTAGATCAAAAGTGTCGGTGGAATCTAAGCCGTTTAAAGATTCAAAATTAATTTAACAGGTACGATGGTCAAGGACCGGACGGGGTTCAACCACAGAGCGCCAGACCTTAAAAGTTCAAACCATTGGGGTGTATTCCTATTTATCAGCTCCAGCAACATACCACCGTACGCGTTCGGTTACGAAGTGTTGAACCTATCAAACCATGGGGTGTGTCAATATTTATTAGCCCAGGCAGTGTACCATCGTACATGTTCGGTTACCAGGTGCCGAACCGTACGATTACAAGAAAAAAATACAGACACTTTAGTAAGATTTTTATTTATTAAGGGTGTTGTTAAGATTTCGTAGGGTTTGGAGGTGTAAACTGAGTAGGAGAGGGTTCGAAAAAGCATGGGCCTTTATAGTTACCCTAAAGTCGGTGTGTTTCAAACTTGACCAAAAAAAATTTCATTATTTCTGCGTGAAGCCGTGAAACCTAATCCCAAATCGGCAAATTGCACATCAGCTTCTGCAAATAATGAACTGATTCTTCTTTTTCTTCAAATCTTGCTTCTCCTTCAGGTTAGTTTCTATTTCTTCTTCTCTATTCGCGTTTTTCTATTGATTCCGGTTTTGATGTTCATGTTACTTTTGATCCAAATTCTATCACATCCTTTTCTCGTTTCTGGTTTATGTTATTTGCCCCTTTTGCTTTTTTCAAAGGCTTGTTGTCTCTATAGATTCTTGTATTTGTATTTGTTTAAGTTGTCTTGCAATTTTATAGACTGCACTTAAGGTGTTTGAGTAATTTCCTGAATTGGGTGATTATTTGAATGTTGTATTCTGATAACAAACATAATAATGTTTCTGATTCCTCGTATTCTGGGTACAATTAGAAAGTTAAGGTATGGAGATACTTTGAGAAAAAAAAATGTTTAGAGTACTTTGTGCAAGTGTTGCATTCAACTATTCAAGTGTTACTACGAATTCATTTGATTAGGTGGAGTACTTTAGTATCTTCTTTCATAAACGATCAAATGTATCAAGTATCTGACTAAGTATTTTATCAAGTTAATGTTATTCTTACTTGCAGTTTTTGGCCTCTTTGCTTTAATGCTCAAAATCAAGGTAGTCATAATCCCGATTAAAATTGTATAATCCTATGTTTTTATTCTTACTTGCAGTTTTTGGCCTGTTTGTTTTTTTCCTTTAATGGCTCAAATTGCAAATGCCGCTACCGACGCCGCTGCCGGTCTTGACACTGTTGAAGCCACCCCTGTCCCTAGTGCTAGTAAAAAGCCTAGAAATGTTGTTCGATATAGGGTTGATAATTCTTGGAAGTATGGAGTTTCAGTCAAAGGAAGCTCCTTCAAAATTCAATGCAAGTTTTGCCACAAGACTGTTTCAGGAGGGGCATATCGTTTTAAGTATCACTTGGCCGGGACACCAAAAGATACCAGAGCTTGTTTGGCTGTTCCAGAAAAAGTGAAGAAAGAAATGCGTCAAATTGTTACTGCGATGAAGTCAAGATCGCTCAAAACAACAATACTTGAGATGGAGGAAATGAAGATCTTTTGAATGATATGATTTTAGTTTTGCTGACTTTTGATTTGGGTCTAGGTGTTAGTGTCTTACTTGTTTTGTAATAGCTTAATTACTTTTGTGACTTGTAAGTTATAACTTATTAGTTGTGTTTGTGACTTGCTTGTTTTGTAATAGCTTAATTAGTTTTGTTGCTTAAGTCATGACTTATTAGTTGTGTTTGTGAACTTATGACCTATCAATACGCAGGAAACAGCTAGATTTGAAGATAGTTAGCTACATGGCTGCTGTTTTCTTTTTTCTTTTGGGTAACTAATGACTGTTTGTCCTTCTATGGTTCCACATTAGAAACCAGTACGAACATAACCTACATGTCCAATTGTTATATATATATATATATATATATATATATATATATATATATATATATATATATATATATATATATATATATATATATTAATTATACTAACTAAAGAAGCTCTGTGAATCACTTGAGTGAGAGCACTAACTAACCATCCTTGATACCATGTATGCATAAAAGTATAAACAGGCTTGCAGACATTGTCAGGCTTTCCAAAAGGCCAGATCATACCTCAAAAGTCAACCTATCATAGGCCACGAGCTCAACATTTTCAATACAGGTCAGGCCCAGAACATGCGCCTAGCTCGGCCGAACCTATTCCCACCCCTATTTAGGGGTATTACATTAACTTTCTCAGCCCTCGCACGCAGGTCTGAACCTCACCAGAGATGTTTTGATATTTTAAATCTGTCTTTTTTAAAAATTGAATTTAATTATCCGCAAAATGTAGCGATTAGGATTCAAACCCAACCAATTATACCCACAATGTAACCAAATGGTACTATTACACCACTGATGCACTTGTTAAGTAATTCCAAAGACAATTATATACTACCTCTCTTTGCAATATAAAAACAAACCTTTGCATAAAATTCTTTTTTTTGAAAGCATTCTCCAAATTTTGGTACTCTCCAATCCATGGCCATTATATTTTCTTTTATAAAAATAGTCCTAAAAATTTGGAAATTTTAAATTGAGACCGAATCAATGGTCATGCGGTTTAATTACAGAGCCCTTGGTCTGACCCTTCACCGAGTCGATCATCGGTCCGATTCTTTAAAATAAGTGTCGAACTTGAGACACCGAGTTACTTGACAAACTACTTACCACCGAATCAAGAAACGAAATATCGTTACTTCACACGGAAAATATATAAATGTTAATTTGGTCCCCTGAAGAACCATCTCAAACTACGCCCCTATCCATTCATCTTTTGAAAATTAGTACACCAAACTTAAAGTTGCATTAAAATATTATTATTTAAAATATAAATAAGGTAGTTTGAGGTTTTATTCTTAGGGGCCCAATTTATAAAACTGACCTTTCTCAGTTTTCCTATAAATTATTTGTAATTCATACATCTCAGTTTATAATAATTATTATGTTATACAAATTACAATTTACTCTTTTTCTTTCTTTTAATATTACACAAAGGACAACTAGAATCAATATCACCTTACAATCTACCATGAGGTAATAAAATAACTAGTAGCTATGATAAAACATTAACAAAAAAAAGACACAAGTTTTGTTAACTAATTAGAAGGGTGAACCAACAAAGGCAAACAAGGTTAAAGGCACAGAAACACAAGTTACTACTGCATCATTGATAGGAAGCTAAACCTAAGTTCTAAAAACTAGAGAAAAGCAATAAAACAATAAAGAAAATAAAAGACTTTTTCATTGATTTTGGTTACCCTAAAATGTCTCCAAGAGACTACATATATAAGGACTACTAATAGGCTAATAAAGTAAAAGGCATGAGGGCTAAAAGCCCAACTAAAATAACATTACATAAAAGTCCTACTAACTAAAATACTACCATTAAAATATTCTAATTAAACTCAACTAATTAAAATACTAAGACTAATATATTATAACTAGACTCTCTATCAATCATCGTCCCCTTTATTCTACCTCATGCACCGTCAGAATCATCATTGTACGTACCTTCCGGATCTGATCCTACGTCTTCCTCATCGCTTTTGTTATAAACTGTGTTGTAATCATTTTCTGAATCATCGCTTTGGTCATTCTCTTCCTCTTTTTCTCCCTCTATAGACCCTTCAGGGGTATTAAAAGAATCCACAAGAGTCCAAGTGTTACGATACTCATCCCACATAGTAATACCATCGTCCTCGAGTATCATGCCAGCAGTTTTAGCCTCATGTTTCAAATTGGACCAAGAGTAAATCCCCCTCTCCGACCGAGCATCACGACTCTCGTAGTAAGGCATATCATTACCATTCTCATCCTTAACCATGAAGAGAACTCGAATGATCTCATGATTACGGTAAGGGCTGAAATCAAAACAGCATATTTATTAAGCTATAAAATAAAATAAAATGCACAAACAATGACCATCAAGATACTAACAAACAACTTTGCCAAAAAAACAAAATAAATATACTAACAAATCCTTGTTGTTGAAAGAAAATCCGGGTACGTAAAACGTCAAATAATGGCCCTCATCATCGTATTCTTCTTGCATATCCTTAGCATCAAATGCAGCCTTGTAAAAGTCCATAACTTCTTTCTTTGGCTTATTTGGAGGAATGAGGACTACAGCACGATCACCATGTTGGTCTTCCTCATCATCTTCAACTTCCCCTGCTTCTTCATCTTGGTCTTCCTCTTCCCCTTTCTCTTCCTCATCTTGTCCTTCTTGTCCCTCCTCCAAACCATCATATTCCTCTTCCTCACCGGAAGGAGGTGGATCCATATTGTCAGCCATGTTGTTGAGAGAGAGTGAGAGAGAGAGAGAGAGAGTTGTATGTGTAAAGTGAAAAAGGGAAAGAGAGTATGTTGTGAGTTTGTGTGTGAAAAATGAGATGGTGAGGGGGAATATTTATAGATATGGAAATGTGGGATTCATTGGATAGGATTGAAAGCTCGTTACTTGCTAACGAGTTTTATATATATGTTAGACTTATTTACAAAAACAGTATCCCATAAGAGTTAAATTACAAATTTCAACTTTCATAATTTTAACATTATGAAATTAAATATCGTCAATCTAATGTCAAATTACTCTCTTGTATAGGAATTATATATAGAAATGATTCTAGATTGAGAAGGCATGCACAAGCAACATATCACTCAATTTTGTGGACAAATTGCTGACTAAATATACACTTAGCCGACTAAATATGCACAAGCAACATATCACTCAATTTTGTAGACTAACTGCCGACCAAAATTACACTAAAGCCAAAGATAAATGACCAAAGACTGCAATTTAGCCTTAAAAAAATAAACCATCCACTTATATTTCTAGACAAACTCCCTTATGAAAATATTGTAGAGTTCAGTTTTGTAGCTGAATTCCGAACTTCAATATTTAGTATTGTCTAAAGAGTAATTAAAAGACAGGACGTGTGGTCGGTTCAGTGATATAGTGAATCGATTGTGCATGTGAACCGGCCAACTTTCGGGCAAATTGACTGAAACCACTACAATTCATAACCCAATGAAGTCTGTGTCTTGGTTTAATTTTATTTTTTTAATTATTTAAAAAAGTAAAAACTAAGTCTGGTATCGATAGGTGAACAAGTTATCAACTACCACTATGTTATATCTAGGGATGACAATTAACCCATGTTCATTGGAAACCCGCAAAAATTATCCTCACAATTGGAAACCCGCAATATGTGTGTGTGTGTGTGTGTGTATTAGAATTTTAAGAATTGAGGTTGGTTACCACTATACGTTTTTTATGTAAGAGGTTTTTACCATTCACGTTTTAGCTTCTTCAGTTTTTGACTAGACTCTTGTCGTGTTTCATCTTTGAGCATGAGAGTTGAGACCTTACTTGTGTGCAAGAAGAGGGTAGGTAGTTGTTATGAGTCAGTGGTCCCAAGGCGTGGAAGCAGGGCACAAAGGACACACCCCATGTGGAGTGATTTTGTTAATTTTGTGTGGTATTTCAAATATTATTTTATAAAAAAAATATTTTAATTAATACTAAAAGTATCTGTGGGTATCCGCATGTACCCGTAAGAAGATATTAACCGTAAAAATAAAGATATTGAGCTAACCTACTATAGATTGGATGGACTATATTTCTAAAAGTGAATGATCAAATATAATTAAAGACCACTAACTCATAATGAAATTATGGGAAAATGGAAGACTAAAAATGAACATCCACTAAATTATTATTCATATCAACACTCAGGTTTTTGGGCATCTTTGAGAAACATTTTGAATTGTATATAGATTAATAGATAACAGGTATTCATTGGTTGTTCAATTTTTTTCTTTTCAATTTTAAGAAAGAATATAGTACTCCCTCCGCTTGTGATCTTTGGTACTTTTGGCTTTTTATTTTTGTTCCAAAACAATGGCACTTTTAAAAACCCAATGTACAATTCACCCAATTTTTTCCTAATATACCCTCTATATTTATTGAGTCTTTTAGAGTTCCAAAGTAGAAATTAATTGTCTCAAGACTATTGTACTTTGATTTCAATTATCCCAAGATAACTACAAAGGGAGTATTTTAGTACTTAGCCAAGGCAAATTAATGGTACCTTAATATGTGTATAACAAGCCAAAAGTACCAAAGATTAAGAACGAATGGAGTATATATTTTTTAATTTAAAAGGTTTAATACAAGAAAAAGTGGAGACGTGTTACAAACTTAAATTTAAAAAGACAAATAAAAAAGAAATGAGTGCTCTCTCTCTCTCTCTCTCTCTGTATGTATATATATATATATATATTACAATTTTATGAATTGAGGTTGACTAAACTCTTGTGTTTCATCTGCGAGCATGAGAGTTAAGACCTTGCTTGTATGCAAGAAGAGGGTAGGTAGTTGTTATAGTCAGTGGTCCCAAGGCATGCAAGCAACAGGACACGAAGGACACACCCCATATGGGGTGATTTCGTTAATTTTGTCAGAGGTTTGTTACCATTCACGTTTTAGCTTCTCCGATTTTTTGACTAGACTCTTGTCGTTTTTCATCTGTGAGCATGAGAATTGAGACCTTGCTTGGGTGCAGGAAAAGGGTAGGTAGTTGTTATAGTCAGTGGTCCCAAGGCGTGCAAGCAACAAGGCACGTAGGACACACCCCATGTAGGGTGATTTTGTTAATTTTGTGCGGTATTTCAAAATATATTTCTTTGAAAAAAATATTTTATGTAATACTAAATACAAAGAGGGTCGGAGCCCAAATAGAGAAAAAGAAATCAATTTAGGAATAAAAACTCCACTAGCATCGAAAATTATCATCGAACGAACTTCAAGAGGAGAAACATCATAACAAATGAAATCAACAACTTGGTGGCACCCAAGTGAGGCTAACACATCCGCACAACTAATTCCATAAAGAGATAACAATCTCTTAATACGCAAAGATTTTTGACCAGTTAATGAACATAAAAGTAAAGGATCAATTATAGGTTAAATTAGAATGTGTAGCTTAAGGGAAATATGATTTGTAGATAATGAGAGGTCGAAGCACAAGATGAAAGAATTTTTTTTTCTCTAAGGGTATGTTTGGCAAGGTTAAACAAAAAATATTTAACCAGTCAAGATTTTTTTTTATAACAAATATTTAACCACACAATTGCTTTTTAAACTGACAAAAAAAAATTCCTTCTTGGTTTTTCTTTGCTTTAGGGGTTTGGATCTCGAGTAGTCGAAAACTTTTGCAGTCGTCCATTCAGCAGATATCATTCGTCCAATCTTAATCGAATAGTTTAGATTATAAGTTTATGTTGTATATCAATTTTATAGGGTGAGGGCATGGTGCCCCAGTACAAGATGGAATGATCCTAATCCGCTAAATGTATGATTGCACAAACTTTTCAGCCGCACAAGATCTAGATTCTTCGCTTTGGTATGTTTTTCCAAAAGTAGATAATTATTTAGCAAAAAATCCTGCGTTACTAATATTAATTAGTATCATCATTAGTATTGGGGACAATTAATTTTACCCACATGTGTGAACAAAGAACATGTAATTTCACTTGCTCAGAGTTTTAATGTCATACTAAATAATTAGAATTCTAAATTATTAAGGTATTTTTTTGTCTAGGCTTCAAAACATTAGCACGTGGATTCTTACATTTCTTTCCGGTAAAGTCTTCGTAATAAATAGCAGTCCTCCATTAGTTAAATATTAAATATTTGTATATCTATATATAAGGACATGCTGGATAATCTTTGAGACAACTCGAAACCATTGAGTCGAGATGGTTTTGAGACAGTGGCAGATCCACTTAGTGCACCAAGTAAAATATTTTTGTTAGAGTGTATTTTTTCATAAGCTTGTTGGAATATGCTTAATAATTTTTTGGACCCTGTAAAAAATTAGGTTTCGTCCTACGAAGACAATTTTTTAAAAATGAATATAAGAAGTTATAAATTATGTAAGAGAAAATAAATTTATCCTAATTTTAATTTTTATTCTTCTAATTCTACTCTTCCTATAACATTAAACACAACAGAGACAAAAAAACACATTAGCCCGTTTGGATAAACAGCTTAATTAACAGCTTATGGCATAAGAGCTTATCGTTTAAGTGCTTATGCATAAGCTGTTTATATAATAAACAATAAAATAATGTTAAAACTATTTTTCTATAAGTCATAAGCTGTTTTCATAAGTTATCTCGAGGAGATTATGGAATTTAACTGAAAACAACTTATAAACAAGCCATAAGCTGTTTTCATAAGCTCCCCAAACAGTTTCATAAGTGCTTATAGCAGTAGATAAGCCCAAATAAGCCGATCCAAACTGCCCCTAAATATAGGTATTTTGAGTTTTTTGTCAAAGAATTAATTTTTGAAATGTTTATAATATTTTTTATGTGAAAACATATTAGAAATTAAGCTTAAATGCACTTTTGGTCCCTCTATTTTACTCAATGTTCAATTTTGATCCCCCTATTTTGTTATGGGCAATTTTGGTCCCCTTATTTTACAAATTTGTGCAATGTTGACCAAATTTAAATTTCAAACTCTAAGATGTTGTTAATATGTCAATATTTAATTGACACGACAATTGACTAAGCATTATAGGCATGCCACTTCATTTCTTTTGTTAAAAAATTATTTTAATTTTATAAAATATTTATTTAAAATAATTAAATAATTTTTATATTTTAAAAGTCACATAAACAACAAAACACCTTTCTTCACTCATTCCATTAGGGTTTTTCAAGATCTCCTCCTTTCTTCATCTTCACCATCTTCACCCATTTCCCAAATTAACAAGCGAGGGTGTGATTCGTTGCCTCTCTCATCAACGATTCCATTTCCCCTTCTCTACTATGCTCAACAATCGTAGGTTCTAGAGCATTGAAATCAAGTCACCGTCGACCAACATGCTTCCTTGCCATGTTGTCACTTTCATAGACTATTTTTACAATGGGTTTCGTCTAAACTTGAAGAAGCATTGATTGGTCCTCAATGATTTGTGTGGCGCTTTGAATTTGCAGTTCCGTAATATTGCCATGTTGCAATTTTTTTGGAATGGTACCGATTTTTCCGCATTGTTCTACGAACCTTGTTTTTGCTTGGTAAGTTGACATCAAGTTGTTCAATGAATCTTGCATTTGTTATGGGATGATTCTAATTTAAATACACAATGGATTAACTGTGGAAAAATTAGATTTCTGGGAAGAATAAAAGAAAAGTCGTGGCTTTGTAAAATATAAATTTTAATTATTAAATTATTTAAGTCATGTAAAAATTATTTAATTATTTTAAATAAACATTATATAAAGTATAAAATAAAAGTAAATGTTTTTTATAAAAGAAAAGAAACAGCATGCCAACAAAGCTTAGTCAATTGCCATGTCAATTAAAATATTGACACATAAGCATTTTAGAGTTTGGAATTTCAATTTGGTCAACATTGCACAATTTTGTAAAATAGGGGGACCAAAATTGCCCAAAATAAAATAGAGGGATCAAAATTGCACATTGAGTAAAATAGGGGGACTAAAAGTGCAATTAAGCCTAGAAATTATTGGTTTCCCCACTAAGAAAAATTCATGAATTCATCACTGGCTACACATTGGAATGAGTCGTGTATGAACACTCTTGATATTGAGTGTCATTTCACAACATGCAGTGACTTAGTTATAAAAAAACATGTATGAACACCCTTGGTATTGAGTTTCATTTGGTGTTTGGGGGTATTAGGAGAAACTGTGGGGTATAAAAATTGCTACCCAAATGATAGATGTTTAGGCCTTCTCGATCGCCATTGGCTCATAAGGACTTTTACCAAATTTTCTCGTGTCATTAATCAAAGGTTTTTTTTTATCTCCACCAATAGACATCATAACCCACCAATATTTGTTCCTATTTTACTCCTATGAAAATTGTTAAACGGATTTATTTAAATAAAAGATAAATCCGTTTTTAAAAAAATTAAAAACAGATTTATCTATTTAGTAGATAAATCCGTAGTTAAAAAGTTACACTACGAATTTATCTACTAAATAGATAAATCCGTTTGAAATTTTTTTTTGCTCCAACCGCATTACAACTTCGCATTATAAATCCATTTGTTATAGTTATAATGATATTATTTGATAACTCCTTTTGATGTACATCCGTTTATGATAATTCCCTTTGATAATTCCGTAGTTATGTTATGTATGATGATAATTCAGTTGGTTATCATATTATATTAGTAAAAAGGATATTGTTGGTGAAACTGTATAACCCCGCTCCCCCCTCCCCTCTAACTACTAAAAAAAGTATTATATTAGTAATTTCGTTTGTTTATTTTTTTTACAACATAATTCTGTTTGTAAGGTTAGATAATTTAGGTATTTAGGTATTTTTGTGTAGGTGAAAACGGAAGTGGGGGTATAGTGTGGAGGTATTTTAGTGTTTTCACACTCGTGTGGGGGTATAATGGGTATAAGTGGGTAAAAAAAACCCTTAATCAAACTCCAAAGAAGCTTGCCCAAAATATGGCTGGCCCACAAAATGTTTAGGAGTAGTGACTGTATTCCAATTTATAAGACTCCAACTATGAGATTGACCATCACGGATCGATTTAAAAATACCGGTATCCAGCAAACCCTCTCCCTTGAGAAATACTTGGGCTTCCCTATGATTCATGGTCGGCTCCAAAGAAAGGACTATGAGTTTCTAGAGGAGAAAAGCACTCAGAGACTTGACTCTTCGAAGAATAAATTATTAAACAAAGCCGACAGATTGACATTGGTGAAATTGGTTTATTCTATTCCAACGTACTATATGCAAATGGCATGGCTACCTCAGTCAACTTGTAACTACATTGGCAAACTGTCTAGAGATTTCATTTGGAAGGGTAATTCGAATATGGGTGTCCATCTCGTTGGTTGGGATAAAATCACTAAGCCCAAGAAATTGAGAGGTCTCAGCAGGGCCGTCCATGGGCCTGTGCAAGCTGTGCTACTGCACAGGGCCCCGGTCCAAAACCAATTTTTTAGGGCCCAAAAATATAATAAATAGTTATATAAATGTTTTTGTGGAAAAATAATAGTCTTCCCTGTTGTTGCAGTGGTCCCTAAGGGGAGCGCTGGTTACTTGAGTGTGGGGAAGACCCAAGTTCGATTCCTATAATTTTCATTTTATGCGGAAAAACAACAAGGTGTTATAAAGGCTCTCTCCTTAGGGATGGCATGACAGAAAGGTAATCTCCTATCATTTTCATCTTAGGAATTGGCTGTGACACGCTCCTGCACCAGAAACTTGTGTTTCTTTCTCTGGACTATTGCTCATGAGTCGCTTCCAACCAGGGATTTACTCCACAATCGTGGAATGATGCTGGACTCTAATCTTTGTCCCAGATGTAATAAATTGTGTTTTGCTAATGAGTTTGTCTCCTCTTACAACTTGTATTTGATAACACTAAACTATGCCAATTTGTTATTCAATTGTTTCTCTAAGGTTTCTACTCCCTCATCTCCAACAAGGTCTGTCACGTGGCATGAGACTAGAGGTAGTGAGTTTGTTGTCAATGTCGTAAGTAGTAGCATTGGTAATCCTGGTGTTTCGGGGTGTGAAGGATTATTGAGGAATTCTGATGGTGCGTAGATTAAGGGCTATGCAGGTAATATTGGTGTCTCAAGCATCTTTCATGGTGAGATTCTTGCGCTCCTTCATGGTCTCCAACTTGCCTGGGACTTGGGCTATAGGAGCTTAGTGTGCTATTCGGATTTGAAGGCTACCATCACTCTTGTGACTGAGGTTGTGGACGAGTGGCATCATTATGCAGATCTAATTCAAAATATTAAGGAGCTCCTCTCCAAAGAGTGGAGAGTTCAGTTTAGACATACTTTGCGGGAAGGGAATGCTTGTGCTGACTATCAAGCTATAAATTCAGTGCTGAAAGTTCTGAAGCTTGGTGTTTGTTTGAGGATCCTCCTCCTAGGATGCTGCACCTCCTCTTAGCAGATGCTAGTGGAGTTATTTTTTCTAGATAGTAGCTAGTTTTTTCATTTCTGTTTCTTTTGCTTTTCCTTTCTCAGCTTGTACTAAAAATATCTCAAAGATTGACACTGATATATGTAAACACATATTAATGCAAGAAAACATTGAAGCAGACATCAACCAAACATGCATGAAGGTCACTCTTACATACGTAGCAACTAATACGATCTTTCCAAGTGTCGGCAATTAACTGGAAATCAAGAGCTGGATAGTGATAGTATGTGATGTTGTCTTCACGTGTCTTCCCTTCCTCCAACAAGGTCCACCTATGTGACTTTCACAAATGTTGGAGTGGATAGTATTCTTATTATTACATGATGTATAGTGTTTATGTTTGTGCTACCATGCATTAAAGCTATATAACAAAAATATCTAGCCACGAATAAATTATATACGTGGTTGATTTTTTGTGGAGTGAAGCCATTCACATTCACTTCCACCAAAAGAAAAAAAAAATCATTCACTTCAACAAAAGAAGTTAGCGTCATATCATTCATGTCTCATAGCTATGTGTGAGTGTGATACGTATAATTGAAGAATTAATCTGAGAGAGGTGTTGTGTATTTTAGTTAGTGTCTTTAGATTCCCCTTCTAACGCAATCTTTCCGAGTGTCGGCAATTAACTGGAAATCAAGAGCTAGATAGTAATAGTATGTGGCTTTCACAAATGTTTGAGTGGATAGTATTCTTATTACATGATGTATAGTGTTTGTGTTTGTGCTACCATTAAAGCTATATAACAAAAATATCTAGCCATTAATAAATTATATGTGGGGTTGATTTTTGTGTGGAGTGAAGCCATTCACTTCAACAAAAGAAGTTAGCGTCATATGATGAGTGTGATACGTACGATGATGAGCCATATGCTGCAAATATATATATATATATATATATATATATATATATATATATATATATAAAATTGAAGAATTAATCTGAGAGAGGTGTTGGGTATTTTAGTTAGTCACTTTAGATTCCCCTTCTAAACCATACGTTATGAACAGTGGTTTTGCTGGTATGTGCTTTTGTCGGAGGTTTGAGAAAAAAAGGGAGAGGGGGTTGTGTTAATGGGTTCTGTATTAGGTGAAGGTGGGGAAAAAAGGAATTTTGGTGAAGATGAATAAAGAGATTTGGAGAAGAAAGGGAATTTGGATTCTAAAGATGAAGAAGACTGAATCGATTGGATTGCAAGTGTGAGAAAAAATTGAGGGTGACCTTCATCAAGAAGGTGTACAAGGAGAAGAGGGAAATTTAGTGAATATATTAATATTAATTTTAATTTGAGAATTGATTTTTAATCCAACTCAGCCTTTTAAAATAAATAAAAATTAAAAATATGACATGGAAAGGCCAATAAGGAAAAACGTTTGCCACATCAGCATTTTTAACACCAGAAGTTAACAGAATGACGTATTTAAAAAAAGCTTGCTTTGCAGGGAATTTTAAAAAAAAAAATTGCAAGGACTTATTTAAAAAGTCGCTATATTTGCAGAGACGAAAAACATATTTAAGCCTTGAAAAAAAATTCAAACAATTGCCAATGTTTGTTGTAGAATAATTGGACAACAATAATTAAACCATAATCAAACAAAGAAATTATATATACATAGTAACCTTTAGACACTTGATACTAGAAAGCATGTTTTGTTCTGGTCAATTAGCTTATTCTATCTCTTGTTTGAAGTCATAACTACCACAAATTTTATATGGATCTAAAAATTCATACATATCACTAATTTCCTTTGATATACTTTTGTGATGCAAATTAATACCTAAGATATTGAAAACAAATTATTCAATATTTATAACTATTTATAAGTGAAATGTTTTGGAATAATTTTTACAAATAACTAATATATACTTATGTGCAATATATTGCCAAATGGCTAATCTCAAGTTCCTCATTACCTAGAACTATTTCTACAATATCTTTTTATCCAATTTAGAAATTTTCTTGGGGCTCATGGTCCAAGTCGAACTTGACACTTCTTGTAATCTCATAAGCTAAAAATTGTAACTCTTTCAACCAGACATTCTTGGGCAGTTCCTCCACATGCGCACTTGCCTAATATTGTAAAATGTATTTCCTAAGACGTTGGTGTTTGAATAAAAATTAAATTAACTTACAATTTTCGAAGTAACATAAGTTGATTATCCGTTGTACAAGATCATGTTTGCCTCTGATGGGCCAACTTAAATAACTCATGACGTGAAGGAGATGGAGGTTATACTACTAAGTCTGGATCACTGGACTTCTCACGTCTTGCTTCCACATAGCTCTCTTTCCACTTGTCCTTAATCATCTTATAGCCACCATGAGAGGATGTGTGGTAGAGTTGATTGTGGGATTGAATTTTTTTGGCCTTTTCTCTTTTAATCTGTCACAAATACCAAACCAAATGTTACTGGTCATGACATATTAAATTAACACAGAAAAATAAAAACAAAAAATCATTAGTCTCTACCTCACAGGTTAAGAAGCTGTTAGAAAATTTGGTCCCTACAATAATTATTGTGTGAATTAGAATATGAAGGGTAAAAAATCATACTTCCCTTTTAACCCTATTTTTGATCAAATTAAACTGCTCATGTTCCCATGTTAAAATATCCATTCAATTCAGCACTTAGTCACTTACAAGATTGCTGAGATTTTCTTTTTAAAGTAAATATATCATGGATTTAATTCGTATACACGGTCCATGTTAACCTTTTTATACCATGGACCAATAAAAATTCATGGTATGGGTGACTTTTATGGAAGTTATGATAAAGTCAAATATTTTTATGACGTGTCGTTGTGTGATTAGTTAATGTTGTAAAAAAGGTTGTACAATGTCGATGTATATGAATTAAATCCATATATCATTAGTCTTGTAATATATATGCTTCACGATTCTTTATTTTTTTTGAATATTTGATCATTTCTCTTTTTTCTGTTGCATATTTTGGGCATCACACGAGATTAACTAACCCCTCTATCTTAGGTTAAATCATCCGGAGTTGCCTCAAGGAACCTCTCCTCTTCTATCTGAAGACTGAAGTTGTTTATAATTGCAATTTTGTGAAATCATTAACTCTATAGCAAAAGTTATAGTTTAGGATAAGATCCTTTTGACATATTTATATTTAATTATTACTACCATTGGACATGTTTATAGTTCTTTAACTTCCAAAAAAGGTGCAGATCCTTTCGACGATAGAGAGGATTATTGGGCAGCCACCATCGTCTCCTCAAAAAGCATTGTTTCTGCTCGTAAGTAAATACTCCATGTCAGGGCCGGCCCAACACTAAGCGAGACCTAAAGCGAACTCTAAAATGAGACCCTTTTATATTTTACTAAAAATATTTTGTAAAATCATTTTATTTTTATTTAAATTTAATCTTTCAAGATCTCGAAATCATTTATCAAACTATTGTAATCAATTTCACTTAACATTTCATTTTCAATCATTTATGAATTTTAATTTTGAAAAACTTATTTCCGCCGAAGCAAAGGTTACCGGAATCGTTTACTATTTACTATAGTCTACTAAAACTACTAAAACGAATCAATTTAACCACTAACAATTGTCAACAAAATTTGTACAACTATCATAAATTCCAAAATAAATTCTTTAATAATTTAACAGGGGTACATATCTTATATTAAATCTCATTTTCTTTTTCCTGATTTTTACTCTATTATTAATGATGGTGGATTTTTGCAACACAAGTCTTTTAAGTAACTTGAAATATAGTCTTTTTATCTAGCCTTTCCTTTTTCTTTTATTATATTTTGCAATTTTCAATCTATTTATAATTTCATACCAAATTATAACAAATACAGTGTCACTCCTGCGGATACACGTATAAAATACTAGTTAAAAGCTATAAACAAAAGATAAACTGAGAGAGACTAGTATGTATGACCCGTGCGCTGCACGGGTATACATTTTTATTTTTAACTTAATTTGTAATAATTTTGTTGTCAATAAGGTCCCGATCATTTTGGATGCATTCAATACACGATACGATCTTGAGAGCCTACCGCCAACAATCCCGTCACAGTGTATTTTGAATAGGGCTTCTTTGCCAACCAATCCCATCAGCTCGATTGGGAGAAGCAATGTTAAACCTATTTATATAACAGTAGGTAATTAGTTGACAACATTTAGTTATACAGTAAGTATCAAAATAGTTTTTAAACATGATCCAAATATATTTTCCATTACCCACGAACCATGTAGTAAGACTCCAGAATCTGTTCAGCTGATCGTCCGAATGATATAGTGGCAGTATGGTCAAAGAAGACCACAATGACAGAATCAGTGTTGTCCATTACGTAACTTAGGCACATTTAAAAATGCTAAATAGATATTAATAAAACACATATTACCGGATTAGCAAATTGACATTTACTTGTGACTAACTTTCACAACATGATGGTTACGTTTAAGGCAGTAGTACATATTTAAATCCCGCTTCACCTTCTTGTTGCATGGATATATAGTACCACCAATCATTGTTGCATGCGCATGCATTGATGGTTGCCAGGATCACAAGTTCATTAACCTTCACACAACAACGTGAGAATTATGGAACAACTACACTGTGAATTGATCAAAGAATAGAAAACAATTAATCCTTTTATGCAATACCTCTGATCCGAACTCCTTAGCATCGGCAACGGTAGACTTTTCACGAACACTGAGGAAAACACCGTTACCGGTGTTGGGCTTCTTCTCTTGACTGACAGCCATAGTAGGTGAAACTATGGCTTGTGATATGCAGTCTATATTCATTTAATTAACAAACCCACAATATGTCAAATTCAAATATGTGCAATTCATATGGTAGAATGGTCAAATTTTAAATAAGTTGACCAAAAATTATTAAACTGATCAATTACATCTCAAGCAACGAAGTGGCTTCTGGAATCACGGGATTGACCAACATTCCGGAAGTATGCATGGTGGTCTGAATACCGGTCCTCCCTATACATAAAGTAGAGTTTAAATATCATGCAACACTTAAATAAATGCCACTCGTAGATCAAAATGTGATAAGAAGATTTTATGATACCTTGCCAATCCTTCACTTTGCACCACAAAATAATTATAACAGCATTTGTCGCATTTCCAGATGATATAAATTTATTCATTTCAGTAACAAAATCCCAAAACAGAGTAATACTGTAACGATGGTTGTGACCAAAAAAACCAAAATCAGTCAGAATTAATTCGCATACGCATCTGTATACATAATATAATGAGTACAAATCCTCTCTTGTCCAATTCTATTGGTAGCAGCGTATATTTGACAGTCCCTTTGGAATACTCTTTGGGTGTACCAACCCCAATCAATACACCAGCCAGATCTGTAATCATTATTCAAAAACAAATCTAATAAGTAATATAAAGGACCATAAAAATTTACAATTCAAGGAATACATTACCTACTAAGTAGTTCATATCAAACCAAGGCTCGAAACAATCATCGAGGTTGGTGAAGATGAATGGTGGAACAGGTACTGTGTCCGAAGAAATGAGACGGATCCTAGTCGATAGATTGAAATTCAACATGTATGCGTGCTTTGCCGGTCGATACGCGCCAGAATTCGCAGCAATTGACTATGCAAAGAAGTATTTATGTTGGAGAAAGTATATAACTGTTTATGTGCGAAATTAACGGAAGAACTTTATGCCTTTATTTGAAATTCAAATTTCAAATGAATCATATGTTTATCATCACTCAAGATTATAATCTGATTTATATTGAAGGAAAGAAAATAATCTGGTTTATATTTTAACCCAAATTTAAATTTCAGCTATAATAAATAAATTGATTATATATATATATATATATTATCTAGGTTTGGGGCAATAAATTGTAATGGTGTCTAATAGAGTAAATACAATGGATTTAAATTTCGTCAATCGTATGTGTATTATTTGTTTTACAGGTGCATGAGGAGATTGTGTAGTACAATAGATTGAGAAATAAGAAACATGAAAATAAAACATTTCCTTAATAGTGATGCAATACACGATTTGTAATCAAAATCCTAAGGGATTCAAAATAAGAGAATTCAAAGGGGTTCAAATTAAATTCTCTATGACAGTAAACAGTTATATTTAGAAATAATGTATAACGCTCAATAATAATAGTAAGATTTAGTAAACCATATAATTACTAATGCGAATTTTTTTTTTGACCGGATACTAGTACGAAATATATAAATAAAAATTTATATTCATTTTATTTCATGTCTATTTTTTGATATATCTGTCTAATATTTATTTACACGTGAAAATTGTGCTCCATAGGAACGTATAATTTCTCATCTTTTTTTTTGAGAAAATGAATTTCTAATCTTCTTTTTTCTCATCTTCTAGTTAATGAAAAATTTGGTATTAATGGTATTGCTATATTGAATAGAATTGAAATAATTTCGTTGGTGGTGTATAAAGGAAGTTTTTCACAATTTGAATTGGGACAATCAATTTTAAAGTTGAAATTTCTGTTTAATGGTATTGCTATACAGCAGCTCATTTCCATTCTTAATTTGTGAAATTATTAAATGGCTAATCAATGTATTAAAGCTCCTTTGCAATTTTTTTTTTGTCATTTATTGCAGGAATAGGTGGCGTCAAGGTGGCATGTTCTGGTTACGTGGAATTACATCATCAATGATGTATTTTTTTTTGTCTGGTGACGTTTCATGCCTATGTGTGAGATTCATGGTTTAGTATAATAAAGATAAAGATTAATTGGAACGAGTACTAGAGTTTAGAGTGCGAATCACGCACAAGGCTAGGTGTTAGTGTGTTGAATCTTCTTTATTATGAACTATCTTCTTCCATGAGAACAAATAAAAAACAATGGCTTAAAATCTATTCTATTAATTAAAGTAAAAGAAAAGGGTTTTGTGAAAGAAAAAAGAACAAACAATTATTTGCTACATTCTGTTGTGGGGTGAAGGTAATTAGAGTCTTTTTTTTTTTAAGAAGTACCCTATTGTTGGAAACAGTAAATAAATGAATGACCCAATTGAGAAAAAGGAGGCTCAATAGGGATCGAACCTTGCACCTAGCTAATCAAAATCAATATGGAACTCACTTCTACCAATTGAGCTACGCTACAATAGGTGTTAACTGTTTACGATTGTGGCTATATAGAGTGAAACGGTGCCCTTTTTCTTTAATAGATTTTTTTTGAGGCCCCAAGCCCTTGCTTGGGCCGCTTGGCCTTTGGGCCGGCCCTGCTCCATGTGGTCGCCCACAGGGCTGTCTCAAAAGACCAAAAAACTAAACTTAATTGCAAAACTGAACTGAACTAAACTTTAAAAAATTGAATTGTCGAGACCAATTCTAGAACTGAACCAACTTACCAAGCTCGGTTCACAAACTGAACTTATATACCAAAATTGTTCGGTTAACTTGGAACTGCAAACCTTAAAGCAGGTGCCCCTTCTTCTGCATAAACAAAATTGAATATAACAATGGAGGACTTGGATTATAAAAATGGAGGACTTGGATGAACCAGATTAGTTTTCGGCTACCTGACAAGTCTTTGAAGAGGTTATGTTTGTCAATTTGTTATTTGTAGACTGTTGTGAAATAAAATAAAACCCTTTACCTTCCCCCACAAATCAAAATCGCTTCTTATCTTTAGTTTTAATGTTCTGAAAATTAGGGTTTGTAGAAATTAGTTTTTAGAGATTTTAAGAAAATGAGAAATTGTTTTGTGTTTGTGTAACATTCAAAAAATCACTTATTTTTTTAAAAAAAATCATTCTTAAAAAATGTTTTGAATGAAAAGCTACTCAAAACAGCTTCTCATATGAAGCAGCTTTTAGATTATTTTCATTTTTTTTCCTTTTTTTAAGAATCTGTAAGAAACGGGCAATTGATAAGTCTGCATTGCATATAGTTTTGATGGTCTAAAACTAAATGTTTTTATATTGAATTTATGAAACTACATTGATTTTGGACCACAAATTGCCACCTTTGTGATAACCATGATTTTCAGGTGCAAATTGATGTTTTGGATTTTGTTGAAGCTTGAAAGAATGAGTTGAATTGCTAAGAGTTCCACCGTGCACCCAAGGATGCATCTGCCGTGCATTTGGAGCCCCTACTACTTCAAAGATCTGTTGCAAAGCGCCCAAGCGCTTCTGCATGCGTTTGGGGCGCTTCTGTATCTGCTGCTTCTGTTGCCCGTGCGCCCAAGCGCTCCTGTCATGCGCTTGGGGCGCTTTCCTGTCTGATGCTTCTGCTCGTCGTGCGCCCAAGCGCTGCTTCACGCGTCTGGGGCGCTTTTACATCTGATGTTGTTGTTTGTCATGCGCCCAAGCGCTTCTGTCGTGCGCTTGGGCGCTTTCTTATCTGGTGTTTCTGTCTGCCATGCGCCCAAGCGCTTCTGTCGTGCGCTTGGGCGCTTTTCCTCTGCGAATTGGTTTAAGTTGCGATTTTCATCCAACTTAGAGGATTTTTTGCCATATTCTTAACCTAGCTTTGAGAGAGAGACAGGAGCTGCGACCAAGGTTCATCCTCCTTCATCATCATCATCATTGAATCCACAAAGGAAGAGGGAACATAACATTTAAAGGAGGGGGGTTCGTAAAAGCATGGACCTTTATAGTTACCCTATAAAGTCTGTGTGTTTCAAACTTTACCAAAATAAACTTCATTATTTCCGCCTGAAGCCGTGAAACCTAATCCCAAATCGGCAAATCGCACACATCAGTTTCTGCAAATAATGAACTGATTCATCTTTTTCTTCAAATCTTGCTTCTCCTTCAGGTTAGTTTCTATTTCTTCTTCTCTATTCGCGTTTTTCTATTGATTCCGGTTTTGATGTTCATGTTACTTTTGATCCAAATTCTATCACATCCTTTTCTCGTTTCTGGTTTATGTTATTTGCCCCTTTTGCTTTTTTCAAATGCTTGTTGTCTCTATAGATTCTTGTATTTGTATTTGTTTAAGTTGTCTTGCAATTTTATAAACTGCACTTAAGGTGTTTGAGTAATTTCCTGAATTGGGTGATTATTTGAATGTTGTATTCTGATAACAAACATAATAATGTTTCTGATTCCTCGTATTCTGGGTACAATTAGAAAGTTAAGGTATGGAGATACTTTGAGAAAAAAAAATGTTTAGAGTACTTTGTGGAAGTGTTGCATTCAACTATTCAAGTGTTACTACGAATTCATTTGATTAGGTGGAGTACTTTAGTATCTTCTTTCATAAACGATCAAATGTATCAAGTATCTGACTAAGTATTTTACCAAGTTAATGTTATTCTTACTTGCAGTTTTTGGCCTGTTTGTTTTTTTTTTTTTTGAAAATAATGCTCAGAATCAAGGTAGTTTTTAGTCAGAATCTCGATTAAAATCGTATAATCCTACATTTTTATTCTTACTTGCAGTTTTTGGCCTGTTTGTTTTTTTTCCTTTAATGGCTCAAATTGCTAATGCCGCTACCGGCGCTGCTGCCAGTCTTGACACTGTTGAAGTCACCCCTGTCCCTAGTGCTAGTAAAAAGCCTAGAAATGCTGTTCGATATAGGATTGATAATTCTTGGAAGTATGGAGTTTCAGTTGATAGAAGCCCCTTTAAAATTCAATGCAAGTTTTGCCACAAGATTGTTTCAGGAGGGGAATATCGTTTTAAGTATCACTTGGCCGGGACACCAAAAGATACCGGAGCTTGTTTGGCTGTTCCAGAAAAAGTGAAGAAAGAAATGCGTCAAATTGTTGCTGTAATGCAGTCAAGATCGATCAAAAGAACAAGAACTCGGATGGAGGAAATGAAGATCTTTTGAATGATGATGATTTTAATTTTGGTGACTTTTGATTTGGGTCTAGGTGTTAGTGTCTAACTTGATTTGTAATAGCTTAATTACGTACTTTTGTGACTTATAAGTTATAATTTATTAGTTGTGTTTGTGTCTTGCTTGTTTTGTAATAGCTTAGTTAGTTTTGTGGCTTAAGTCATGACTGTTTTTTTTGACAAAACATAATTCATGACTTATTAGCTGTGTTTTGTGAACTTATGACCTATCAAGCTTAATATTAATTAAGTTTTTGAAGTATTTATATATAAACACTTTCAATATGTGCGTTTGATGATTTTGTATAATCTTATGATTATACTTACGATTTCACGATTTACAATCATACATCTCCTTTCATAAATGATAAAATGTATCAACTATCTGACTAAGTATTTTATTAAGTAACTGTTATTTTTACTTGCATTTTTTGGCATGTTTTTTTTTTTTTTTTAAATAATGCTCAGAATCAAGGTAGTCAAAATCCCGATGTATAATCCTACGTTTTTATTCTTATTTGCAGTTTTTAGCCTGTTTTTTTCTTCCTTTAATGGCTCAATTTGCTAATGCCGCCGCCACTCCCAGTCTTGACACTGTTGAAGTCACCCATGTCCCTAGTGCTAGTAAAAAGCCTAGAAATGCTCCTCAAATTAAGAGTGACAATTCTTGGAAGTTTCAGTTTCCACCTTAAAAATTCAATGCAAGTTTTGCTACAAGACTGTTTCAGGAGGGGTATATCGTTTTAAGCATCACTTGGCCGGGACACCAAAAGATACTGGAGCTTGTTTGGTTGTTCTGAAAAAGTGAAGAAAGATATGTTGGTGCAACAAACACTAGGCTGACATACCTCTACAATTCCCTTACCCCCACTATTTATACTATTAAAGCATAACAATTTGCCAACTAAACATCCTACCTCTCTATCATATTTGCTCCCAAGGTTCAGCTAAGGTTGTTCCAGCTCTTTAAATATTATAAAGATATCAATTCTAAGATTAGTTAATTAATGTTTGGTAAACATGCATAACATCTTTAAATTCACGTGGCATCTCATCCAAATATATAAAAATAAATATGTCCAACAATAGGCAGGAAATAGCTAGATTTGAAGATAGTCAGCTACATGGCTGCTATTTTCTTTTTTCTTTTTGGTAACTAGTGACTGTTTGTCCTTCTTTGGCTTTCGTCAAATTTCGTTACTGCGTTCGCTCCAGTGACTTTCCGATCAATCCTTTACTTAATTCTGCCTAATTACGGAACCTCAAATTCTCAACAAGTAGTACTAACACCATTTTGACAATGTCCCCATGGCACACTTAGCATGTTGCCTCATTGATCATCCAATTTCAGTTCACACTCGTATGTTATCAGAAATTCTGAACAACAATATGTATGGGCTAATCAAAATAAACCAATAAGCACAGCGAGGTTAAAGAACTTACTATCATGGGCTCACGTCTTACACATTCACTGCCCAAATCATATAGTCATATTTAGACTTTATCAATCAACATACAAACTATTCTATTATAAACGGTCCATGCCATTCAGCCAATACATTATAATACTCTCTTCATAACCACTAATTCAAGCAAAACAATGCAAGCGGAAAGAAAACTCATTACTATACTTATCCGATTCATTGAATTCCTGAAAGAAAAAAAAATCAATCCATTCCTTGTGCTAAAATTAGAACATTGTCACATTTAGCACATACTCATCCTATTAACACTAGTCAATAGAATACCTGAAACAGAAGTCTCTCGTTGTCTAGGCAAGCTGACTAACGTCCGAACAACTTACTATTAACCTTAACATTTCTAAGGTTAACAACTAGAATCTGACCACCGTAGTGGAGACTTGCGTAAACATAAGGGCTAAGGAACTATTCCCCTATATTGCCTACTACTTTTACTTCTCATCATTACTAGTCGCTATGCTAGCATACTCGTTCCGCATTCCACCCCTTACCGTAGTAAGCTGTGGAACATCTCCTTTCGGTTTTCTTAGAGACGCCGTTAGCATTTTGGGTTAGACTCTATCACAACTGTGTTCATGATTGACTCACAAATTGGTAAGGTTTGTAGAAAAATTCTCTTGAAAATGTTTGGATATAAAATAATTTTCTTACATACCCATAGGAGTCGGTTTCATCGTTAACCCGAAATACGAGTAAGGTGTATCTTCAAATCTCCTGAATCGGTCTTTGGAACTCAACCCTAAAACCTGATAATCGTACACGGGTGTACGGGCTTTTCGGAAACTTTTAAGCAAACGACTTCTCCCAAAACCAACTATCCTTCTGAATAAACCATGCTGAAACTCTATAACTTATATTCTCTTGGGTCTCGACTATTCAGATACTAAGGAATTAAGAACTCCGGCAGTAGGAATCTTACTAGTGAGACATAAGGATTCCCCTAAAAGGTAGGGTTCATTGGCATTCTATGAACTTCTTGACTTATCAATTAACCTTGGTGTAATGATTACTCTCGGATTCGATATGAAATTGGAATAGTGGTGGTACCAAGGAGATTTTGAAAGCGAAAGAATTATTTAAGGAACCAAACGAGCGCACCATTAGTGTGTCCGTACTAATTCACAAAACCGAGTATAAAAATATCATTGAACATTTCCTTGGTCCCCTCCTTCTTTTCGAATCCCATAAATATCCGACTACATTAATTAATCAATTTTCAGAACGGGTTCTACTTCTAGAATAACATCGTATTCGATACTTAGGTAACTTTGAGCTTCCTTCTCTTTTGGCATACAAGTTGGGGTCTAAAAGTCGAAGACTTCTGAAGACTCTTCTGATTGCTGAAAGGCTATTGCTACTAACGACGATTTCCGAGAAATAGATCCCTTGGGAAACTACAATGAATATTATCTTAGACTGGTGTCTAGGAAATTAATCTTAATGGTTGGAAGTCCTCTTCCAACTTACTGACAACTGGAGGGTTCTTGTTCTACCAACGCTTTGAGGTTTAATGGTTTAAGGTAGGGCAGGAATATCCTTCAGAATACAGATTAGAAACACAGTTCAAACCTACTCAGATGTGTATACATTTTTGTTAGCTTTCCAACGCATCTCAGAATATAAAAATCGAAGTTCCGGATTAGAAGTTATGAATAAACAAGTCGGAAAACTAGCGAAAATTTCTCACAGACCGAGACTGGCATGCTCTTAGTCAGAGTATGGTGATAGGGTTACTACTGTTGACATCACATACTAATCTCTTCTCGAAAGAGGCTTGGGTCATGAATCTTGATCAGGAACTAATCCGATCAACATAGGGTGGTTTTGTTGGCCATTAATGAGGATGCACTATCGTTTACTAGACTGGCTTCAAAACATTTCAAAATGTGGCTCTGAGGGAATAGAATCTTGATCTAGACTTGGGAGTTATCCAAAAGGATTCTCTAATTGTGACATAAGTCAGGGTTATAACTAGAGTCACTAGGTAGGGTTAACTGCTAAACCGTATCTCGGTAACGGATAAGTTGGTTAACAAAGGTCAGAGTTTCGGGGTGTCAGATAATCATAATGGATCTTGGGTCACTGACACTACTACGGCCTAAAGGCTTTGCTTTATTTGTAACTCTTTGAACGACCCACAACTACTTACGCTACAACACAACGGTTGCACCGGTTTCAATGACTGAACAGTTGCCCACAGTTTCCTTGAACCAACACGGATGCCCTTCTTTTGCTCCGAAATACCATCTATTGCCCTCTGCTTCTGTTGCGCGCTCTGATGAAATGAGAAGGCTTGAAATCCTATAGTTTAGGGTTTTGGACATATCATTCCTTGAATTTTACATGTTCACTCACGTGTACTACTCGGTTTTAATCAATTTTTGTAACTCGATGCAATACATAATTATCACTTCATTCATGATCAAAACCATAGTAATATACTCTAAATATCATTAGAAATGGTTGTAGAAAAGATTAGAAAAGGTTTTGAATCAATTAGAATAGGTTTGGACATGTTTTAAAAATTTGGACAGATCCCTACACACAGGTCGTGCCCCTATACGCACGGGACGTGCTCCCTGTTAAAGGTTCCAGTACTTAGCTGTTTTATGGGGTGCACGGATCGTGCCTATAGGCGCACGGATCGTGCTCATTCATCAGCATTACTAAAAATTATGTTTTCTTGTGAAATTACCCATCCGATCGATTCCCAAACTTGTTGCGATCAATTCCGAACTTCGACACGTATAATAACAATACAATAACATATACAACAACCAATAAAACAACATCAAGATCAATCATAACATTTAAACATAAAGCAATCAATCCATTCAAATCACAAACTACACAATTTCATAAATAACGGTTAGTGACTCAAAATTTACAAAACGAGCGGAATGTCTCAAAACAGCAACATGCAAGGAATATTTTGAAAGTGAAAAATCCTAAACGGAGTAGGACTCACCAATTGTGATGATATTCACAAATAACCGATAGTCGACAAAATGCACCCAAACTACGTAACCACCCGAACGGTCCCCGTAACAACTCCTCTCGCTCCAATGACCCCGAATTCACTCAGAAGCTAACACAAACACCCAAAACCGAATTCCAGCAACTCCTTTTCTTTATATACCTCTCAAATGGCAATGTGGTCTTCCATTTACACTAATGTTGCTTCAATATGAACATGCAAGTGTTTATACTCCATCTTCTTCAAAGTTGAGCTAGAGGAGTTAAAAATTGTGAAATGAGGAGAACAGCTTTGTGGGTTTTGATCTTAGTATCAATAGATAGAGAATGAAAAACTGAAACTAATGGTTTGGATGGCTACCCTCTCTTCTCTTCTTCTTCTCCCTTCGCCACTCTCTCTCTTTTCTCCACTCCCTCTCTATTTTTTCTCAAGTCTTGAATTCTGAATGTTTTGTGGGAAAATGAGGGTGGGTTTTCAGTTTTAATGAGCTGAGGGTTTTAATGAAAAGGAAATGACCAATCTACCCTTTCCCTCTTAATCCACTTAAATCTATTTCTCAACAAGTAATCAAACAATCATACACATTCTCATATCCTTAATAATCAAATTAACTAAATTACTCAATTAGTTAATCAAGTCACCTATGAGCTGAAAGTTTAATTGATGTGGAAAAGACCAAAATACCCTTTGTTCTCATTTTCACTTAAACCAATCAAAAATGCATATAATTCACATAACTTAGCAACTAAAATTGCTATTATATTTTCAAAACATGTCAAACTACTTAAATTAACAATCATCACGACAACAATGCTATTTAATTTCGAATACCGAAATTATCCAAACTAGGGATGTTACAATTAACATTGGGAATAGGTGATGTGAGGTAATAAATGCGTACTTGGCTTGATATGCATTTGTTACCTCATATATGTAGTTAAGTTTTCAAAAAAAATTACACATGATCCCACTTTTGAACCATACCACTTTCCATCCTCTTCAAAACCATACCACTTTTGAACACAAAGAACCCTATTCTTCCTTCCTTCCATTCAAGTGCCATTGTAGAGAAATGGAGCTAAGTTGACCTCTTTCAATTGTTTTTCCATTTGTGGAGATTTGATAGCTCAAATAGGACCATAACTACTGTTGGAGAGGACTGCACTTTTGGATTGGGTTTCTGTTTGGAGCTCTTAGGTAGTTTGGTTTCGGGTTTGAGGAGTGTTGGAGGTTTTAGGAGCTCGGTTCGTGAATTACGGTTTTCGGTTCGTCAAAGTCTCGAGTAGTTCGTCAACCGGGTGAGTGTTCTCACCACGTTATGTATTTTAAAATGTTGTGTCTATTCTGAATTTACAGCACGAATTGAATTGGTTGATGAATTTTGATGATTGGCAGTGTTAAATGTGCATAAGGTTGTGCTGAAATTCTGTTTGGGATTGTTCGACATAACTTCAGTATTTCTGTAACTCTGAACTTTCTGTGTGTCCAAAAATTTTAAGGTTTGATTTTCTGGAAAATAGGCACAATTTGCTACAATTTAGGCACTGAGTTTAGTAAATTTGGATAAGTATAACTAGAGAAATTGTACTCACAAGTCAGATAAAAAAAATCTAGGACTATACTGGGTGTAGGTTCGGTTATACAGTAACTGGGAACAATCTAGATGTCCAAAAATTTTGTGGTTTACCTTTTGGAAACTACACTTAATGCTTATCAAATTGGTACTGGTTTGGTTGCATTTGGAGTTGTGTAGCTCGAGTTATGGGTATACCAAGTTGGGTCAAATTTCTGAAGTTAAATTGAGTATAGGTTCAGTGTTTTGGGTTTTGTATTCTCAATTGAACTCCGTTTTGAACAATTCTTGTCCCATTAGAAAGTAGACTTAATTTTCTTCTGGTTAGGCTCAAGTTTCGTGTCATTTGGTCAAGTTTTGGTCATTTTAGAATTGCTTGAAGTAAGGGGACAGATTCTGTCCAAATCTGAGAACCATTCTGTCTATTTTTGAAAACTGTACAAATTGGCTAATTATTTTGCAAAACAAAAGTCATATTCAGAAAATATACATCCTTAGCTTTCTGTAGTGGGGTCATTTGTTGAATTTCGTTGTCGTTTGGTCGGTCAAATAATTTTCCGAAGTTTATGCATACTTGCTGAAAATTTACTGCATCAATACTGTCTATTGAAATGTATGAATGAATATTTGTTTGCTTAATTTTGATATTATTTGTTATGTTAATGAATTGTTGATGGGCTGAAACATCGAATATCGAGTGAGTTCCTCACTACGCTATGTGAATTTAGTATATGTTTATGTGTCCTATTTGCAATGCAATGATAATATGTGATGCGATTGAGTAATCGATTGGATTGAAGTTGTGTTTCGTGTTTTTACGGTTTGTGAAGTATATGTGAAATTCTGAATGTGTTTAGCTCCATGTAATGATGTTTTACTCATTGAAATATGTTTTTTAACTGGATTAAGTCTATTTTTATGTGTTAAATTGTCGATTGTTTGGAATGTCGTAAAAACGAGTGGGAACCCATAAATGGTTTTAAAGTGATGTCTGGAACATGTGTAATATTGTTCTGTGACCCTTAAAAGGTTTTAAATGGATTTCCTGAACATGTGTAATATTGTTCAGCGATTAATAATGTATTAACGGGGTGACGACTCCGAGTTATTTAGCATACTTGGTGGAGGGAAGTCATGAGCCCAGAAGCCAAGACCCCGCATTATCCCTCATTGGTATGTTGGATTGGGGTTTCCGTGATCTCGTGAGATTTCGTTTCACGGATTGTGCTAAGCCAAAGAAAATGATAAAATGATTTCTTGATATAACCGAATTGGAGTTTCTCAGATTAATGGGAGCTCCCGCATTATTCGGAATGGAAAGATAATGAATCTTAAAAGGAACGAATGAGAGGAACCGTAAGTGGTCTCGGAGTCACTCATTGAGATTTGTAATCTCACTGTTTATTATTGATTGTTTTTCAGATCCTCAGGTAAAGTCTAAAGTTTGTTCAGGATGTTCAGGACCTTAGCTGCTTGGGGCTATCATGTTAAGGAAGTTCACGGGTCATGATGGGTACTCGTTATTAGATATCAGATTATGACCGTGTTTAAGTTTAGGATTAATGAGTTTTTGTAATGACTGGAATTATATGAATATTTGTGGATTTGTTTATGTATCAAAATATAAAGTTTTAACGAAAATTGATAATTCCAATTGTTCATAACTGATTCATCAGTTATGTAATTTTTGAATTCGTAGAAGTGCATCTCTGAATGGCTAAAGGTAATATCTCGAATTTGTTTTTGTCGACTACAAATTTGGGATGTTACATGATGTGAGGTAATAAATGCGTACTTGGCTTGGTATGCATTTGTTACCTCATATATGTAGTTAAGTTTTCAAAAAATATTACACATGATCCCAAGATCAATATTATTTTATTTATGTGAAGCACACAAGGTAGTTTTTGCGTATGTGTAAATAACAATAACATGAAATTGTATACAGAAAAGGAAGAATTTGGTATGCATAAAACTTTTAACTTATGATTTGTATAGGATGCATTACTGGCTTGGTTCTTCCACCAAATAGCAAATGCATTGGTCCTTGCACTCCAAATTGTACTGCGGTTTGCCTTTGCCAAGGATTTAAGAGTGGTGTTTTGTTATGCTCGAACTTACCATGTTATCTTTTAATTGTCTTAAAGTAATGAGCTCTATTGTACCACTATGATTGAAATTAAATAACAAAAGATGTGCTTGAGCGTAGCTTTGAGATTTACAATTTGGTAGCATTCTTGTAAAATCAGAGAAGCTCTAAACTTGTTAATCACTGAACACTCTTTAAAATAAATAGTTCATTTTCATTGTTTTCTATTGTAATTTATTTCAAAACTGTTTAGGGACCTCTATTTAAGTCCCTAAACAAATTTGAAATAAAATACAATAGAAAACAATACAAATGAACAAGTTTAGAGCCTCTCTGATTTTACAAGATTTCTACCAAACTGTAAATATCAAAGCTACACTCAAGCACATCTTTTATTTGTTTCAATCGTAGTGGTACAATAGAACTCATTACCTTAGACAACAACAAGATAACATGGTAAGTCGAGCGGAACAAACACCACTCTAAAATCCTTGGCCAAGGAAATCCGCATTACATTTTGGCGGAACAAACAGCACTCTTAAATCCTTGGCCAATGCAAGGACAAATGGATTTGCCAATTGGTGGAAGTACCAAGCCTATAAGGTCGATAGATGTGAGAAGACATTTTGTTAAATTTCACTAGATATTTTGTTTGTTATGAGAAGTAGGCTCACATAATTTTCATTATTTAGACTAAAAAAACATGTATTTATTTAAATAAATATTAGTTTCTGTATTTTATTAAAAATCAGTTTTACTACTAGCATTTCTTACTTTATTAATAAATTAAATATTTTCACAAACATTAATAATAAATTCAAATGTAGTTGTTACCTGTATACAATAATATTAATATTAATTTAATTGATTGACAACAAAATATGGTAATAGTTTATTTGATTATACAAAATAATTCAAAAAAATTGAATGTAGTCAAACAAATAAATTTTGCCATATTTAGTTGAATGCAATTATAAATTTGGTCAATAAAATTGAATGTAGTCAAACAAAATCATTTTATTTAATAACAACAAAAACATACTATATAGAATAAATATTGGAAAATATATTTTATAGTAAATTTACATCAATACAATTATTTTATTATGTAAAAAAAAATGATTCAATAAATTGTATATCATATAAAAATGTATATATTTATATATTAATATATAATAGGTATTATATATCTTTATATATACTATTAAATATGGTCATGGATCGTTAATTCTATGTCATCCTTCGCTTAAACAATTATTCAAACGACCATTAAATACTCCATCGGTAGAGGCTAAAAAAAACATATCAAGCAACACCATAATATTACATTAAAAACCTATTACCTTTTAGCAAGATGGAATTTCAATAAAATTTATATAGTTTAAATTGGTCATTTATATTTCTAATTTTGTCATAAGTTGGTCCTTATAAATGGAGCACATAGAAAATCAATATGAAACATAAACGAAAACAAGGAGGACCAATCTCACATAATTTCACAAATTGAAATATAAACAAAAACACAGAGTTGAATGAGACAAAGAAACCTGAAAAGACGAATCCAAAATTTTAGATAAGTAAATATATAGAATATCAGCATCAGTCTCGATAGAGTTTGAACTGTACATAGTGGCTGCAGATTTCAGTTGTGCTAGGATGAGATTCTCGCCAAGCTGAGTAGCTAACGAGCTCGCTCCAAGTAGGCGTCGAGGTGCTCCAACTCCCGTTGATATGGTGAGGGGGATGGTACATGCACACACGCTAATGCTTAAGTCAGCATTGGGAATAGGTGATGTGAGGTAATAAATGCGTACTTGGCTTGGTATGCATTTGTTACCTCATATATGTAGTTAAGTTTTCAAAAAATATTACACATGATCCCAAGATCAATATTATTTTATTTATGTGAAGCACACAAGGTAGTTTTTGCGTATGTGTAAATAACAATAACATGAAATTGTATACAGAAAAGGAAGAATTTGGTATGCATAAAACTTTTAACTTATGATTTGTATAGGATGCATTACTGGCTTGGTTCTTCCACCAAATAGCAAATGCATTGGTCCTTGCACTCCAAATTGTACTGCGGTTTGCCTTTGCCAAGGATTTAAGAGTGGTGTTTTGTTATGCTCGAACTTACCATGTTATCTTTTAATTGTCTTAAAGTAATGAGCTCTATTGTACCACTATGATTGAAATTAAATAACAAAAGATGTGCTTGAGCGTAGCTTTGAGATTTACAATTTGGTAGCATTCTTGTAAAATCAGAGAAGCTCTAAACTTGTTAATCACTGAACACTCTTTAAAATAAATAGTTCATTTTCATTGTTTTCTATTGTAATTTATTTCAAAACTGTTTAGGGACCTCTATTTAAGTCCCTAAACAAATTTGAAATAAAATACAATAGAAAACAATACAAATGAACAAGTTTAGAGCCTCTCTGATTTTACAAGATTTCTACCAAACTGTAAATATCAAAGCTACACTCAAGCACATCTTTTATTTGTTTCAATCGTAGTGGTACAATAGAACTCATTACCTTAGACAACAACAAGATAACATGGTAAGTCGAGCGGAACAAACACCACTCTAAAATCCTTGGCCAAGGAAATCCGCATTACATTTTGGCGGAACAAACAGCACTCTTAAATCCTTGGCCAATGCAAGGACAAATGGATTTGCCAATTGGTGGAAGTACCAAGCCTATAAGGTCGATAGATGTGAGAAGACATTTTGTTAAATTTCACTAGATATTTTGTTTGTTATGAGAAGTAGGCTCACATAATTTTCATTATTTAGACTAAAAAAACATGTATTTATTTAAATAAATATTAGTTTCTGTATTTTATTAAAAATCAGTTTTACTACTAGCATTTCTTACTTTATTAATAAATTAAATATTTTCACAAACATTAATAATAAATTCAAATGTAGTTGTTACCTGTATACAATAATATTAATATTAATTTAATTGATTGACAACAAAATATGGTAATAGTTTATTTGATTATACAAAATAATTCAAAAAAATTGAATGTAGTCAAACAAATAAATTTTGCCATATTTAGTTGAATGCAATTATAAATTTGGTCAATAAAATTGAATGTAGTCAAACAAAATCATTTTATTTAATAACAACAAAAACATACTATACAGAATAAATATTGGAAAATATATTTTATAGTAAATTTACATCAATACAATTATTTTATTATGTAAAAAAAAATGATTCAATAAATTGTATATCATATAAAAATGTATATATTTATATATTAATATATAATAGGTATTATATATCTTTATATATACTATTAAATATGGTCATGGATCGTTAATTCTATGTCATCCTTCGCTTAAACAATTATTCAAACGACCATTAAATACTCCATCGGTAGAGGCTAAAAAAAACATATCAAGCAACACCATAATATTACATTAAAAACCTATTACCTTTTAGCAAGATGGAATTTCAATAAAATTTATATAGTTTAAATTGGTCATTTATATTTCTAATTTTGTCATAAGTTGGTCCTTATAAATGGAGCACATAGAAAATCAATATGAAACATAAACGAAAACAAGGAGGACCAATCTCACATAATTTCACAAATTGAAATATAAACAAAAACACAGAGTTGAATGAGACAAAGAAACCTGAAAAGACGAATCCAAAATTTTAGATAAGTAAATATATAGAATATCAGCATCAGTCTCGATAGAGTTTGAACTGTACATAGTGGCTGCAGATTTCAGTTGTGCTAGGATGAGATTCTCGCCAAGCTGAGTAGCTAACGAGCTCGCTCCAAGTAGGCGTCGAGGTGCTCCAACTCCCGTTGATATGGTGAGGGGGATGGTACATGCACACACGCTAATGCTTAAGTCAGCATTGGGAATAGGTGATGTGAGGTAATAAATGCGTACTTGGCTTGGTATGCATTTGTTACCTCATATATGTAGTTAAGTTTTCAAAAAATATTACACATGATCCCAAGATCAATATTATTTTATTTATGTGAAGCACACAAGGTAGTTTTTGCGTATGTGTAAATAACAATAACATGAAATTGTATACAGAAAAGGAAGAATTTGGTATGCATAAAACTTTTAACTTATGATTTGTATAGGATGCATTACTGGCTTGGTTCTTCCACCAAATAGCAAATGCATTGGTCCTTGCACTCCAAATTGTACTGCGGTTTGCCTTTGCCAAGGATTTAAGAGTGGTGTTTTGTTATGCTCGAACTTACCATGTTATCTTTTAATTGTCTTAAAGTAATGAGCTCTATTGTACCACTATGATTGAAATTAAATAACAAAAGATGTGCTTGAGCGTAGCTTTGAGATTTACAATTTGGTAGCATTCTTGTAAAATCAGAGAAGCTCTAAACTTGTTAATCACTGAACACTCTTTAAAATAAATAGTTCATTTTCATTGTTTTCTATTGTAATTTATTTCAAAACTGTTTAGGGACCTCTATTTAAGTCCCTAAACAAATTTGAAATAAAATACAATAGAAAACAATACAAATGAACAAGTTTAGAGCCTCTCTGATTTTACAAGATTTCTACCAAACTGTAAATATCAAAGCTACACTCAAGCACATCTTTTATTTGTTTCAATCGTAGTGGTACAATAGAACTCATTACCTTAGACAACAACAAGATAACATGGTAAGTCGAGCGGAACAAACACCACTCTAAAATCCTTGGCCAAGGAAATCCGCATTACATTTTGGCGGAACAAACAGCACTCTTAAATCCTTGGCCAATGCAAGGACAAATGGATTTGCCAATTGGTGGAAGTACCAAGCCTATAAGGTCGATAGATGTGAGAAGACATTTTGTTAAATTTCACTAGATATTTTGTTTGTTATGAGAAGTAGGCTCACATAATTTTCATTATTTAGACTAAAAAAACATGTATTTATTTAAATAAATATTAGTTTCTGTATTTTATTAAAAATCAGTTTTACTACTAGCATTTCTTACTTTATTAATAAATTAAATATTTTCACAAACATTAATAATAAATTCAAATGTAGTTGTTACCTGTATACAATAATATTAATATTAATTTAATTGATTGACAACAAAATATGGTAATAGTTTATTTGATTATACAAAATAATTCAAAAAAATTGAATGTAGTCAAACAAATAAATTTTGCCATATTTAGTTGAATGCAATTATAAATTTGGTCAATAAAATTGAATGTAGTCAAACAAAATCATTTTATTTAATAACAACAAAAACATACTATATAGAATAAATATTGGAAAATATATTTTATAGTAAATTTACATCAATACAATTATTTTATTATGTAAAAAAAAATGATTCAATAAATTGTATATCATATAAAAATGTATATATTTATATATTAATATATAATAGGTATTATATATCTTTATATATACTATTAAATATGGTCATGGATCGTTAATTCTATGTCATCCTTCGCTTAAACAATTATTCAAACGACCATTAAATACTCCATCGGTAGAGGCTAAAAAAAACATATCAAGCAACACCATAATATTACATTAAAAACCTATTACCTTTTAGCAAGATGGAATTTCAATAAAATTTATATAGTTTAAATTGGTCATTTATATTTCTAATTTTGTCATAAGTTGGTCCTTATAAATGGAGCACATAGAAAATCAATATGAAACATAAACGAAAACAAGGAGGACCAATCTCACATAATTTCACAAATTGAAATATAAACAAAAACACAGAGTTGAATGAGACAAAGAAACCTGAAAAGACGAATCCAAAATTTTAGATAAGTAAATATATAGAATATCAGCATCAGTCTCGATAGAGTTTGAACTGTACATAGTGGCTGCAGATTTCAGTTGTGCTAGGATGAGATTCTCGCCAAGCTGAGTAGCTAACGAGCTCGCTCCAAGTAGGCGTCGAGGTGCTCCAACTCCCGTTGATATGGTGAGGGGGATGGTACATGCACACACGCTAATGCTTAAGTCAGCATTGGGAATAGGTGATGTGAGGTAATAAATGCGTACTTGGCTTGGTATGCATTTGTTACCTCATATATGTAGTTAAGTTTTCAAAAAATATTACACATGATCCCAAGATCAATATTATTTTATTTATGTGAAGCACACAAGGTAGTTTTTGCGTATGTGTAAATAACAATAACATGAAATTGTATACAGAAAAGGAAGAATTTGGTATGCATAAAACTTTTAACTTATGATTTGTATAGGATGCATTACTGGCTTGGTTCTTCCACCAAATAGCAAATGCATTGGTCCTTGCACTCCAAATTGTACTGCGGTTTGCCTTTGCCAAGGATTTAAGAGTGGTGTTTTGTTATGCTCGAACTTACCATGTTATCTTTTAATTGTCTTAAAGTAATGAGCTCTATTGTACCACTATGATTGAAATTAAATAACAAAAGATGTGCTTGAGCGTAGCTTTGAGATTTACAATTTGGTAGCATTCTTGTAAAATCAGAGAAGCTCTAAACTTGTTAATCACTGAACACTCTTTAAAATAAATAGTTCATTTTCATTGTTTTCTATTGTAATTTATTTCAAAACTGTTTAGGGACCTCTATTTAAGTCCCTAAACAAATTTGAAATAAAATACAATAGAAAACAATACAAATGAACAAGTTTAGAGCCTCTCTGATTTTACAAGATTTCTACCAAACTGTAAATATCAAAGCTACACTCAAGCACATCTTTTATTTGTTTCAATCGTAGTGGTACAATAGAACTCATTACCTTAGACAACAACAAGATAACATGGTAAGTCGAGCGGAACAAACACCACTCTAAAATCCTTGGCCAAGGAAATCCGCATTACATTTTGGCGGAACAAACAGCACTCTTAAATCCTTGGCCAATGCAAGGACAAATGGATTTGCCAATTGGTGGAAGTACCAAGCCTATAAGGTCGATAGATGTGAGAAGACATTTTGTTAAATTTCACTAGATATTTTGTTTGTTATGAGAAGTAGGCTCACATAATTTTCATTATTTAGACTAAAAAAACATGTATTTATTTAAATAAATATTAGTTTCTGTATTTTATTAAAAATCAGTTTTACTACTAGCATTTCTTACTTTATTAATAAATTAAATATTTTCACAAACATTAATAATAAATTCAAATGTAGTTGTTACCTGTATACAATAATATTAATATTAATTTAATTGATTGACAACAAAATATGGTAATAGTTTATTTGATTATACAAAATAATTCAAAAAAATTGAATGTAGTCAAACAAATAAATTTTGCCATATTTAGTTGAATGCAATTATAAATTTGGTCAATAAAATTGAATGTAGTCAAACAAAATCATTTTATTTAATAACAACAAAAACATACTATATAGAATAAATATTGGAAAATATATTTTATAGTAAATTTACATCAATACAATTATTTTATTATGTAAAAAAAAATGATTCAATAAATTGTATATCATATAAAAATGTATATATTTATATATTAATATATAATAGGTATTATATATCTTTATATATACTATTAAATATGGTCATGGATCGTTAATTCTATGTCATCCTTCGCTTAAACAATTATTCAAACGACCATTAAATACTCCATCGGTAGAGGCTAAAAAAAACATATCAAGCAACACCATAATATTACATTAAAAACCTATTACCTTTTAGCAAGATGGAATTTCAATAAAATTTATATAGTTTAAATTGGTCATTTATATTTCTAATTTTGTCATAAGTTGGTCCTTATAAATGGAGCACATAGAAAATCAATATGAAACATAAACGAAAACAAGGAGGACCAATCTCACATAATTTCACAAATTGAAATATAAACAAAAACACAGAGTTGAATGAGACAAAGAAACCTGAAAAGACGAATCCAAAATTTTAGATAAGTAAATATATAGAATATCAGCATCAGTCTCGATAGAGTTTGAACTGTACATAGTGGCTGCAGATTTCAGTTGTGCTAGGATGAGATTCTCGCCAAGCTGAGTAGCTAACGAGCTCACTCCAAGTAGGCGTCGAGGTGCTCCAACTCCCGTTGATATGGTGAGGGGGATGGTACATGCACACACGCTAATGCTTAAGTCAGCATTGGGAATAGGTGATGTGAGGTAATAAATGCGTACTTGGCTTGGTATGCATTTGTTACCTCATATATGTAGTTAAGTTTTCAAAAAATATTACACATGATCCCAAGATCAATATTATTTTATTTATGTGAAGCACACAAGGTAGTTTTTGCGTATGTGTAAATAACAATAACATGAAATTGTATACAGAAAAGGAAGAATTTGGTATGCATAAAACTTTTAACTTATGATTTGTATAGGATGCATTACTGGCTTGGTTCTTCCACCAAATAGCAAATGCATTGGTCCTTGCACTCCAAATTGTACTGCGGTTTGCCTTTGCCAAGGATTTAAGAGTGGTGTTTTGTTATGCTCGAACTTACCATGTTATCTTTTATTTGTCTAAAGTAATGAGCTCTATTGTACCACTATGATTGAAATTAAATAACAAAAGATGTGCTTGAGCGTAGCTTTGAGATTTACAATTTGGTAGCATTCTTGTAAAATCAGAGAAGCTCTAAACTTGTTAATCACTGAATACTCTTTAAAATAAATAGTTCATTTTCATTGTTTTCTATTGTAATTTATTTCAAAACTGTTTAGGGACCTCTATTTAAGTCCCTAAACAAATTTGAAATAAAATACAATAGAAAACAATACAAATGAACAAGTTTAGAGCCTCTCCGATTTTACAAGATTTCTACCAAACTGTAAATATCAAAGCTACACTCAAGCACATCTTTTATTTGTTTCAATCGTAGTGGTACAATAGAACTCATTACCTTAGACAACAACAAGATAACATGGTAAGTCGAGCGGAACAAACACCACTCTAAAATCGTTGGCCAAGGAAATCCGCATTACATTTTGGCGGAACAAACAGCACTCTTAAATCCTTGGCCAAGGCAAGGACAAATGGATTTGCCAATTGGTGGAAGTACCAAGCCTATAAGGTCGATAGATGTGAGAAGACATTTTGTTAAATTTCACTAGATATTTTGTTTGTTATGAGAAGTAGGCTCACATAATTTTCATTATTTAGACTAAAAAAACATGTATTTATTTAAATAAATATTAGTTTCTGTATTTTATTAAAAATCAGTTTTACTACTAGCATTTCCTACTTTATTAATAAATTAAATATTTTCGCAAACATTAATAATAATTTCAAATGTAGTTGTTACCTGTATACAATAATATTAATATTAATTTAATTGATTGTCAACAAAATATGGTAATAGTTTATTTGATTATACATAAAATAATTCAAAAAATTTGAATGTAGTCAAACAAATAAATTTTGCCATATTTAGTTGAATGCAATTATAAATTTGGTCAATAAAATTGAATGTAGTCAAACAAAATCATTTTATTTAATAACAACAAAAACATACTATATAGAATAAATATTGGAAAATATATTTTATAGTAAATTTACATCAATACAATTATTTTATTATTTGAAAAAAAATGATTCAACAAATTGTATATCATATTAAAATGTATATATTTATATATTAATATATAATAGGTATTATATATCTTTATATATACTATTAAATATGGTCATGGATCGTTAATTCTATGTCATCCTTCGCTTAAACAATTATTCAAACGACCATTAAATACTCCATCGGTAGAGGCTAAAAAAAACATATCAAGCAACACCATAATATTACATTAAAAACCTATTACCTTTTAGCAAGATGGAATTTCAATAAAATTTATATAGTTTAAATTGGTCATTTATATTTCTAATTTTGTCATAAGTTGGTCCTTATAAATGGAGCACATAGAAGATCAATATGAAACATAAACGAAAACAAGGAGGACCAATCTCACATAATTTCACAAATTGAAATATAAACAAAAACACAGAGTTGAATGAGACAAAGAAAACTGAAAAGACGAATCCAAAATTTTAGATAAGTAAATATATAGAATATCAGCATCAGTCTCGATAGAGTTTGAACTGTACATAGTGGCTGCAGATTTCAGTTGTGCTAGGATGAGATTCTCGCCAAGCTGAGTAGCTAACGAGCTCGCTCCAAGTAGGCGTCGAGGTGCTCCAACTCCCGTTGATATGGTGAGGGGGATGGTACATGCACACACGCTAATGCTTAAGTCAGCATTGGGAATAGGTGATGTGAGGTAATAAATGCGTACTTGGCTTGGTATGCATTTGTTACCTCATATATGTAGTTAAGTTTTCAAAAAATATTACACATGATCCCATGATCAATATTATTTTATTTATGTGAAGCACACAAGGTAGTTTTTGCGTATGTGTAAATAACAATAACATGAAATTGTATACAGAAAAGGAAGAATTTGGTATGCATAAAACTTTTAACTTATGATTTGTATAGGATGCATTACTGGCTTGGTTCTTTCACCAAATAGCAAATGCATTGGTCCTTGCACTCCAAATTGTACTGCGGTTTGCCTTTGCCAAGGATTTAAGAGTGGTGTTTTGTTATGCTCGAACTTACCATGTTATCTTTTATTTGTCTAAAGTAATGAGCTCTATTGTACCACTATTATTGAAATTAAATAACAAAAGATGTGCTTGAGCGTAGCTTTGAGATTTACAATTTGGTAGCATTCTTGTAAAATCAGAGAAGCTCTAAACTTGTTAATCACTGAATACTCTTTAAAATAAATAGTTCATTTTCATTGTTTTCTATTGCAATTTATTTCAAAACTGTTTAGGGACCTCTATTTTAGTCCCTAAACAAATTTGAAATAAAATACAATAGAAAACAATACAAATGAACAAGTTTAGAGCCTCTCCGATTTTACAAGATTTCTACCAAACTATAAATATCAAAGCTACAGTCAAGCACATCTTTTATTTGTGTCAATCGTAGTGGTACAATAGAACTCATTACCTTAGACACCAACAAGATAACATGGTAAGTCGAGCGGAACAAACACCACTCTAAAATCCTTGGCCAAGGAAATCCGCAATACATTTTGGCGGAACAAACAGCACTCTTAAATCCTTGGCCAAGGCAAGGACAAATGGATTTGCCAATTGGTGGAAGTACCAAGCCTATAAGGTCGATAGATGTGAGAAGACATTTTGTTAAATTTCACTAGATATTTTGTTTGTTATGAGAAGTAGGCTCACATAATTTTCATTATTTAGCCTAAAAAAACATGTATTTATTTAAATAAATATTAGTTTCTGTATTTTATTAAAAATCAGTTTTACTACTAGCATTTCCTACTTTATTAATAAATTAAATATTTTCCCAAACATTAATAATAAATTCAAATGTAGTTGTTACCTGTATACAATAATATTAATATTAATTTAATTGATTGTCAACAAAATATGGTAATAGTTTATTTGATTATACATAAAATAATTCAAAAAATTTGAATGTAGTCAAACAAATAAATTGTGCCATATTTAGTTGAATGCAATTATAAATTTGGTCAATAAAATTGAATGTAGTCAAACAAAATCATTTTATTTAATAACAACAAAAACATACTATATAGAATAAATATTGGAAAATATATTTTATAGTAAATTTACATCAATACAATTATTTTATTATTTGAAAAAAAATGATTCAACAAATTGTATATCATATAAAAATGTATATATTTATATATTAATATATAATAGGTATTATATATCTTTATATATACTATTAAATATGGTTATGGATCGTTAATTCTATGTCATCCTTCGCTTAAACAATTATTCAAACGCCCATTAAATACTCCATCGGTAGAGGCTAAAAAAAACATATCAAGCAACACCATAATATTACATTAAAAACCTATTACCTTTTAGCAAGATGGAATTTCAATAAAATTTATATAGTTTAAATTGGTCATTTATATTTCTAATTTTGTCATAAGTTGGTCCTTATAAATGGAGCACATAGAAGATCAATATGAAACATAAACGAAAACAAGGAGGACCAATCTCACATATTTTCACAAATTGAAATATAAACAAAAACACAGAGTTGAATGAGACAAAGAAAACTGAAAAGAAGAATCCAAAATTTTAGATAAGTAAATATATAGAATATCAGCATCAGTCTCGATAGACTTTGAACTGTACATAGTGGCTGTAGATTTCAGTTGTGCTAGGATGAGATGCTCGCCTAGCTGAGTAGCTAACGAGCTCGCTCCAAGTAGGCGTTGAGGTGCTCCAACTCCCGTTGATATGGTGAGGGGGATGGTACATGCACACACGCTAATGCTTAAGTCAGCATTGGGAATAGGTGATGTGAGGTAATAAATGCGTACTTGGCTTGGTATGCATTTGTTACCTCATATATGTAGTTAAGTTTTCAAAAAATATTACACATGATCCCAAGATCAATATTATTTTATTTATGTGAAGCACACAAGGTAGTTTTTGCGTATGTGTAAATAACAATAACATGAAATTGTATACAGAAAAGGAAGAATTTGGTATGCATAAAACTTTTAACTTATGATTTGTATAGGATGCATTACTGGCTTGGTTCTTCCACCAAATAGCAAATGCATTGGTCCTTGCACTCCAAATTGTACTGCGGGTTGCCTTTGCCAAGGATTTAAAAGTGGTGTTTTGTTATGCTCGACTTACCATGTTATCTTTTATTTGTCTAAAGTAATGAGCTCTATTGTACCACTATGATTGAAATTAAATAACAAAAGATGTGCTTGAGCGTAGCTTTGAGATTTACAATTTGGTAGCATTCTTGTAAAATCAGAGAAGCTCTAAACTTGTTAATCACTGAATACTCTTTAAAATAAATAGTTCATTTTCATTGTTTTCTATTGTAATTTATTTCAAAACTGTTTAGGGACCTCTATTTAAGTCCCTAAACAAATTTGAAATAAAATACAATAGAAAACAATACAAATGAACAAGTTTAGAGCCTCTCCGATTTTACAAGATTTCTACCAAACTGTAAATATCAAAGCTACACTCAAGCACATCTTTTATTTGTTTCAATCGTAGTGGTACTATAGAACTCATTACCTTAGACAACAACAAGATAACATGGTAAGTCGAGCGGAACAAACACCACTCTAAAATCCTTGGCCAAGGAAATCCGCATTACATTTTGGCGGAACAAACAACACTCTTAAATCCTTGGCCAAGGCAAGGACAAATGGATTTGCCAATTGGTGGAAGTACCAAGCCTATAAGGTCGATAGATGTGAGAAGACATTTTGTTAAATTTCACTAGATATTTTGTTTGTTATGAGAAGTAGGCTCACATAATTTTCATTATATAGACTAAAAAAACATGTATTTATTTAAATAAATATTAGTTTCTGTATTTTATTAAAAATCAGTTTTACTACTAGCATTTCCTACTTTATTAATAAATTAAATATTTTCACAAACATTAAGAATAAATTCAAATGTAGTTGTTACCTGTATACAATAATATTAATATTAATTTAATTGATTGTCAACAAAATATGGTAATAGTTTATTTGATTATACATAAAATAATTCAAAAAATTTGAATGTAGTCAAACAAATAAATTTTGCCATATTTAGTTGAATGCAATTATAAATTTGGTCAATAAAATTGAATGTAGTCAAACAAAATCATTTTATTTAATAACAACAAAAACATACTATATAGAATAAATATTGGAAAATATATTTTATAGTAAATTTACATCAATACAATTATTTTATTATTTGAAAAAAAATGATTCAACAAATTGTATATCATATTAAAATGTATATATTTATATATTAATATATAATAGGTATTATATATCTTTATATATACTATTAAATATGGTCATGGATCGTTAATTCTATGTCATCCTTCGCTTAAACAATTATTCAAACGACCATTAAATACTCCATCGGTAGAGGCTAAAAAAAACATATCAAGCAACACCATAATATTACATTAAAAACCTATTACCTTTTAGCAAGATGGAATTTCAATAAAATTTATATAGTTTAAATTGGTCATTTATATTTCTAATTTTGTCATAAGTTGGTCCTTATAAATGGAGCACATAGAAGATCAATATGAAACATAAACGAAAACAAGGAGGACCAATCTCACATAATTTCACAAATTGAAATATAAACAAAAACACAGAGTTGAATGAGACAAAGAAAACTGAAAAGACGAATCCAAAATTTTAGATAAGTAAATATATAGAATATCAGCATCAGTCTCGATAGACTTTGAACTGTACATAGTGGCTGCAGATTTCAGTTGTGCTAGGATGAGATGCTCGCCAAGCTGAGTAGCTAACGAGCTCGCTCCAAGTAGGCGTCGAGGTGCTCCAACTCCCGTTGATATGGTGAGGGGGATGGTACATGCACACACGCTAATGCTTAAGTCAGCATTGGGAATAGGTGATGTGAGGTAATAAATGCGTACTTGGCTTGGTATGCATTTGTTACCTCATATATGTGAAGCACACAAGGTAGTTTTTGCGTATGTGTAAATAACAATAACATGAAATTGTATACAGAAAAGGAAGAATTTGGTATGCATAAAACTTTTAACTTATGATTTGTATAGGATGCATTACTGGCTTGGGTCTTCCACCAAATAGCAAATGCATTGGTCCTTGCACTCCAAATTGTACTGCGGGTTGCCTTTGCCAAGGATTTAAGAGTGGTGTTTTGTTATGCTCGAACTTACCATGTTATCTTTTATTTGTCTAAAGTAACGAGCTCTATTGTACCACTATGATTAAAATTAATTAACAAAAGATGTGCTTGAGCGTAGCTTTGAGATTTACAATTTGGTAGCATTCTTGTAAAATCAGAGAAGCTCTAAACTTGTTAATCACTGAATACTCTTTAAAATAAATAGTTCATTTTCATTGTTTTCTATTGTAATTTATTTCAAAACTGTTTAGGGACCTCTATTTAAGTCCCTAAACAAATTTGAAATAAAATACAATAGAAAACAATACAAATGAACAAGTTTAGAGCCTCTCCGATTTTACAAGATTTCTACCAAACTGTAAATATCAAAGCTACACTCAAGCACATCTTTTTTTTGTTTCAATCGTAGTGGTACAATAGAACTCATTACCTTAGACAACAACAAGATAACATGGTAAGTCGAGCGGAACAAACACCACTCTAAAATCCTTGGCCAAGGAAATCCGCATTACATTTTGGCGGAACAAACAGCACTCTTAAATCCTTGGCCAAGGCAAGGACAAATGGATTTGCCAATTGGTGGAAGTACCAAACCTATAAGGTCGATAGATGTGAGAAGACATTTTGTTAAATTTCACTAGATATTTTGTTTGTTATGACAAGTAGGCTCACATAATTTTCATTATATAGACTAAAAAAACATGTATTTATTTAAATAAATATTAGTTTCTGTATTTTATTAAAAATCAGTTTTACTACTAGCATTTCCTACTTTATTAATAAATTAAATATTTTTGTAACATCCAAAATTTGTAGTCGACTAAAACAAATTCGAGATATTACCTTTAGCCATTCAGAGATGCACTTCTATGGATTCAAAAATTACATAACTGATGAATCAATTATGAACAACTGGAATTATCAATTTTCGTTAAAACTTTATACTTTGATACATAAACAAATCCACAAAGATTCATATAATTCCAGTCATTACTAAAACTCACTAATCCAAGTGCATTAATCCTAAACTTAAACTCGGCCATAACCCGATATGTAATAACGAGTACCCATCATGACCCGTGAACTTCCTTAACATAATAGCCCCAAGCAGCTAAGGTCCTGAACTTCCTGAACAATCCTTAGACTTTACCTGTGGATCTGAAAAACAATCAATAATAAACAGTGAGATTACAAATCTCAATGAGTGACTCCGAGACCCCTTACGGTTCCTCTCATTCGTTCCTTTTAAGATTCATTATCTTTCCATTCCGAAGAATGCAGGAGCTCCCATTAATCTGAGAAACTCCAATTCGGTTATTTCAATAAATCATTTTATCATATTCTTTGGCTTAAAAAACACAAATTTGAATCTTCAGCATCACATGAGAGGCGCCAGTGAGAGAGAGAGAGAGGCCGGTGGAGGCACAACCGGTGGGACGACGAAAGATATGGTGCAATTGAAAGGCAGGAGTGTGCAGGGGGTTGGACGATGGTCAGAAATCGGCATGAAAGGAGGGGTGGAGGATGGAAGGGGAATAATAGTATCTACGTGGCGAACCCTAGCTCCGGTAAGTTCAAGGATGTGCATCATGAGTACACATCTTTCTTCTTTACCAACTTCCCGGAAAGGTACTCGGCTAGGGATATGTATGAGGTGTTTGCCAGGCATGGACGTGTTCATGAGGTGTATATTCCGGCAAGAAGGAATGTCAGTGGTAGAAGATTTGGTTTTGTGAGATTCGTTGATGCTAAAGAACCAGAGAGATTGGCGATCTTCTTGGACAATCTTTTCGTTGAGAATGAAAAGATTCACGTTAACCTTCCTAGATTCCAACGGGAAAATGACAAGGTCCAGCGGCCTAAAGATCGGAAGGAGCAACAGACAAAGAACATGCAGCAAGTTTGGAAGAAGAAGAGTGTCTTGGATCCTATACAACCAGGGAACTCTTTCAAAGATGTCTTGACAGTTAATCCGAAGGGAAAGGAGGAGTCTACTATTAATTGTGACTTGTCATATGAGGCGGCGGTGGAAGATACTCGACGGTTATCAGTAGCTATGGTGGGCGAAGTTGTTAATCCGGGGAAATCATATGCTATTCAAGATGAATTATACAGGCAAGGTGTCTTCGCAATCAAGGTCAGTCCAATGGGTTCTAATCTTTGTCTTTTAGAAGGGGGCAGTGACGAGGAGGACTTCAGTTGTTATATTGATGAAGCTCGTGAATGGTTGTCTCAGTGGTTCAAATGGATTCGACCTTGGAAATCCACAGATGTGGACAATGAGCGCTTAATGTGGATTAGATGCTATGGCATTCCGGTTCATGCTTGGAATGTGGATTTCTTTACTAAGCTATCCGCATATGTTGGTGTTTATCTTAACTCTGATGACAATACGGAAAAGAAGCGATCTTTGGATGTTGCTCGTCTATTGGTGCGTACTCAGGCAACGGAGAATGTCAATAGGATTGTTCAAGTGCTCATTAATAATGAAGTTTTTAAGATCAAAGTGGTGGAGGATTGGTGTGGACCGATTCAGTGGAGCGGGGTGAGCAAGATTGTTCATGATGGAGACGATTCTTCAAACTCCGATGATGAGCTGTATGATTCTTATTTTTCCGGTGATGGGGGGAACTTTGGTGATGAGCCAAACGGCAATCTTGTTTCCGGAAATGAGGGAACTAATAACGGCATTAATTCTGAATTTAATTCTCAGCGTGAATTGAGGAATGAGTCGGTATCAGTAACGGTCAATAATGGGATTAATATTGTTGAGGGTGCGACTTTCTCTAACGATTTCAATCCTAATGATGAGGTTAGTAATATTCCTAATAATCCCATGGGTGAGATCCAACCTCTTATTGTGGTGCCAGCTCAATCTTTAGAGGAAGAAACCATGGATGTTAGTTCAGCTGAATCATTATTTGTTGATAACACTTTTGGGCCAATAATTAATGAAGGGGTGGTTCAATGTGAAGTGGGCCTAATTCACACAAGCCATGGCCCAAAAGACAATGAAAGAGAGCTCCATTCAATCCAGAACAATATGCTTGTTAATGCTAGTAGCAACAGCCCAAAGCACAGGACTAAACCACATAAGTTGTTACGGATTGGTGTTAAACGAGGACCACGTGCTGGAAAATTACAGAAGGCTGCCCGTGATTTAGTTACTCAGCAACAAATTAGCAATCATGTTAGTGTTAATTCTTCTTCACTTTTTTCAGCTGGGGTAGTGTTATGCGACGCCTCAATTTCGAGTGGTAATATAGCTCATTGCAACAATAGATTTTGGGCCTTACAAAATAAAAATGTTGCAAGGAAGGTTTGGGAGGAGGCGAAAAAATTGGGTGTGGAAGGAACTCTTGATGATGATAGATATGTGGATATGATTGAGGAGGGGGAACGTAGGGATGAGGAGGCACGAAGAAAGAAGGTGACGAACAATGGTGTTCGATGAATTTAATGTCTTTAAACATTCGTGGGTGGGGCGATAGTTCCAAGCGTCGCCGGTTAGCTTCGGTTATCAATTCATCTAATTTCGATTTTGTGTGTATTCAGGAGACTAAAAGAAAAGTTATTTTGGAGAGGGAGGTTGGCATGTTATGGGGGAAGCAACAATTTAAATGGCACTTTCAACCATCTAGAGGTTTGTCTGGTGGAGTGTTGTGTTCTTGGGTGGATGGAGTGTGGCCTGTTTCCTCCTGTTTTTCTGGCAGTGGTTTTATTGGTGTTTGTGTTTCATTTTCGTCTTATGTTGTGTATATTATAAATGTGTATGCGCCTTGCTCGGTGGCCGGGAAGCAACGATTATGGGCTGATTTGGTTGCCTTGAAACAGAATTCTATTGCTGGTGAGTGGTGCATAGTAGGTGACTTTAATGCTGTGTCTTGTTCGGAGGAAAGGAAGGGGAAGAGGGGGGAGAGCTCGATTCAGGAAATCTATGATTTCAACAGTTTTATTATGGAGATGGCAGTGGTTGACGTCCCGGTGTCAGGTAAAAAAATTTCATGGTATAGTCCTGATGGTTTTTCTATGAGCAGACTAGACAGGTTTCTTTTATCAGATGGCTTGATTGAGTTATGGGGTGTATCGGGACAGTGGATAGGGAGCAGAGATATTTCAGACCATTGTCCAATCTGGTTGCTTCGTTCGGTAAAGGATTGGGGTCCGAAACCTTTTCGTGTTTTCAATGGCTGGTTTGAACATAGTGGTTTTCTCCCTTTTGTTCATGAGTGTTGGGCTGGTTTTCAAGTGTCTGGTAGCAAGGCCTTTATTTTGAAGGCGAAATTAAAGATGTTAAAAGAAAAATTGAGAACTTGGAACAAAGAGGTATTCGGGAGGTTGGACTTGAACATCGATAGATTGGTTAGAGATATTAATGCTTTGGATGTGGCTCTTTCCAATGGTTGGGATAGCGAGGTGGCAATGAATAGAAAGGAAGTCTCTGTTGCTTTTTGGAAAGAGATTCAGTTAAAGGAATCTTTGTTGCATCAAAAATCAAGGGCTAGGTGGATTAAGGAGGGTGATATGAATTCTAAATATTTCCACTCGTTGATGAAGTATCGAAGAAGGAGATGTAATGTGGTAATTCTAGATGATAACGGGGATCAGATTGAAGAAGTTGAAGTGGTCAAGCTTGGCATTAAGAATCATTTTGAGAACGTCTTCTCTGAATCTTGCTATGATCGACCTAATCTTGATGGCCTCTCTTTTAATCAGGTTGATGCTGCAAGTGTGAATTTGTTGACTAAGCCCTTTTCAGAAGAGGAGATTAGAGAGGAAGTATGGAATTGCGATGGTGACAAAAGCCCGGGGCCAGATGGATTTAATTTTAGATTTATCAAGCAGTGCTGGGAAATGTTGAAAAACGAGGTTGTGGAGTTCTTTAACGAATTTCATGGTAAGGCTTCTCTTCCAAAAGCAATATCAGCCTCTTTTATTGCTCTCATTCCGAAGAACGCAAACCCTCAAGGTTTGAAGGAATTCAGACCGATATGTCTGATTGGTTGCTTGTACAAAATCCTGGCCAAAGCTCTAGCTAGTAGGTTGAAGAGAGTCCTCCCCAGTATTATTTCGAACTGTCAGTCAGCCTTTTTGGGTGGCAGGCAAATTTTAGATGGGGTGGTTGTGGTAAATGAGATTGTTGATTATGCGAAGAGAACAAAGGATGAATGCCTCCTGTTCAAGGTTGATTTTGAGAAGGCCTATGACTCTATCTCGTGGGATTTTTTGTTATATATGTTGAGAAGGATGGGATTCCCTTGTAGGTGGATTAGATGGATGGAGTCTTGTATTTGTTCGAGTACCATGTCTGTTTTGGTTAATGGCAGTCCTACTCAAGATTTTAAGGTCCACAGAGGGTTGAAACAGGGGGATCCTCTTTCTCCTTTCTTGTTTCTAATTGTTGCTGAAGGTCTCTCTGCTCTAGTTACAAGGGCTGTGGTGAATGGTACTTTTCATGGGTATTCTATTAACTCCAACTTGAGGTTCCCTATTTTACAGTTTGCGGATGATACGATGTTAATGGGGAAAGCAACGTGGGAAAATTTGTGGAGCATCAAGACCATACTTAGGAGCTTTGAGTTGGTGTCGGGTTTGAAGGTCAACTTCCACAAAAGTAAGATCATTGGAATTAATATCCCCGAGGCTTTCTTAGAGGCAGCAGCAACTTTCCTTCACTGTAGGACGGAATCTATCCCGTTTAAATTTTTGGGGATTCCGGTGGGGGCAAATCCGAGGAGAATTGCAACTTGGAAGCCGGTTCTTGACTCCTTGCGCAAGAGACTTGCCACGTGGAAAAGTCGTACTCTTTCCATTGGAGGACGGGTAACTTTAATCAATTCGGTTTTAAACAGCATTCCCTTATATTATTTATCCTTTTTTAAGGCACCTAAATCGGTTATCAAGTCCATGATTAAAATACAAAGAGATTTTCTGTGGGGAATTGAGGAAGGGGATAGAGGCATGTATTGGGTGGCTTGGGATAAAATTTGCAAAGCAAAGACGGAGGGAGGGCTTGGTATCAAGAATTTAGATTTATTTAATATGGCTTTGCTAGCCAAGTGGAAGTGGAGGATGTTGAATGAGGAGAATGTCGTTTGGAGGGAACTTTTATCATTTAGATATGGTGACTTGCCTAATGCTCTCATCCACGGGATAGATGGTCGTGATTGTTGTTATAATAGTTCTATTTGGTGGCGTGATTTGCTCGTTATGGACCTTCAAAATTATGCTGGTTGGTTCGGGTCTTCTATTAGGCGTGGTTTGGGGGATGGAAGTTCTATTGCTTTTTGGCATGACCGTTGGTTAGGACACGCTCCGCTCTCGTAGGTGTTTCCTAATATTTATGCAGGTTGTGATGACAAGCTTTTGCGGGTAGCTGATGCCGGTGTGTGGAATAATGGAGAGTGGAATTGGGTGGAAACTTGGCGTCATTCAAGTAACACAACCAGCAGTGACGAAGACCAAAATCTTCACTTGATATTGATGGAGGTGAAACCCGATTGTAGTAAGCAAGATTCGTGGAATTGGTTGCATGATAACTCAAAGATTTTTTCAGTCAAAACTTGTTATAATTACCTATCATGTCCGAATCAACTGCTGGTCCAGAGTGACGAAATGAATAAGCTGCTGTCCAAGTTATGGAAATCAGTTACTCCATCGAAGGTTAGTATTTTCGGGTGGCGTTTGTTAACCAATTCTTTGCCGACTCGTGGTCTTCTTTTTCATCGTCATGTTATCACCGAGGCTGCTGCTGCTGTGTGTCCCATTTGTCTGCTGCATATAGAAGACGAACAACACCTGTTCGTGGACTGTATGTTTGCGAAAAAAATATGGTCCACTGTTTGCTCTTGGTTGGGCGTGGAGCTGCCTGTTTCGTTAACCGTTCAAGATCATTTTCGATGGTTTGGTAAGCTTTGCAAAGGAAGGAGGGCGAAGAGGACTAAGTACTTAATTTGGCTCACGGTTTGTTGGAGCATTTGGTTATCTAGGAACGGTTTGGTGTTTAGAAATGAGGATGCAAACATCGACGACGTTATTAATCGCATCAAGAGTTGCTCTTGGAGTTGGTTGATTTATAGAGGGTGCGGTAATTTTCATTGTAATTCTAATTTCAACATTACCGATTGGTGGTCTAGACCACTAGAATACCTAAACAATATGTAATCCTTTATTATTGTTTGGGTTTGAGCACCCCTAGTGCTCCGTTATTGAAATACCGCTTATCTAAAAAAAAAAAAAAATTCTTTGGCTTAGCACAATCCGTGAAACGAAATCTCACGAGATCACGGAAACCCCAATCCAACATACCAATGAGGGATAATGCGGGGGCCTTGGCTTCTAGGCTCATGACTTCCCTCCACCAAGTATGCTAAATAACTCGGAGTCGTCACCCCGTTAATACATTATTAATCACTGAACAATATTACACATGTTCAGGAAATCAATTTAAAACTATTTAAGGCCACAGAACAATATTACACATGTTCCGGACATCACTTTTAAACCATTTATGGGTTCCCACTCGTTTATACGACATTTCGATCAACATATAATTCAATTAACGAATTCAAGTGACAAGTTATCATCCACCATACATAAACATAATTCAAATTCATGATATTTCAATAGACAATCTAGGTGTAGTAGATTTCCAGCAGTGGTACGTGAACTTCGACAATTTCTTTAACATAGCAAATGATATCGGAATTAGACAAACAAATATTCGTTGGAAACCTTAGAGTGTCTAGTTTCTGGATATAATTTTTATTTATTCGTTTAGGTAGCCAAAAAGTACAGTTTTCAAAATAGACATAATGGTTCTCAGATTTGGACAGAATCTGTCCCCTGACTTCAAGCAATTCTAAAATGACCAAAACTTGACCAACTGGCACGAAACGTGAGCCTAACCAAAAGCAAGTTGAGTCTACTTTCTAACGAGACAAGAATTGTTCAAAACGGAGTTCAATTGAGACCACAAAACCCAAAACACTGAACCTATACCCAGTTTAACATCAGAAATTTGACCCAACTTGATATACTCATAACTCGAGCTACAAAACTCCAAATGCAACCAAACCAGTACCAATTTCACAAACATTAAGTGTAGTTTCTAGAAAGGTAAACCACATAATTTTTGGACCTCTATATTGTTCCCAGTTACTGTATAACCGAACCTACACACAGTATAGTCCTAGATTTTTTGATCTGACTTGTGACTACAATTATACTTATCCAAATTGATTGTAATCAGTGCCTAATTTGTGTCAAATTGTGTCTAGTTTCCAGACAAACAGACCATACAATTTTTGGACACACATAAAATTCACAATCACATAAACACTGAACATATACCAAACATTCCCAAACAGAGTTTCTCGCTTCACGTTCACTCCTGTCGCGTCCGAAACCGAAACTAAACCCACTTCCAGCAATCCAAATCATTCAAACAGATATTCTAACACATATTTTACATACAATCATGGCTTAATTTCGTCAATTTCACCAAAGCACATTCGAGCAATTAAAATTCAAACCGAGACATTTTCAAAAATCGTAAAATCATTAGTTTCGTAAAATTCACGGTTTCATTCAAACTAAACCAACTACCACAGTAAATATTCAAATGCAAACACCTAAATACACGATGTGGTGAGAACACTCACCGATAGTGACGTCCCTCGAAAACTTTGACGTCTCGAAACCGACTCGAACCGAACCTCACGAACTCAACGAATGCGACTCCGACACTTCCGAACTCTTCTAACTCGAACCCATTTCAAATTCGAATTTCAATATCCCTTAGCTACTGAAATTCCTCCTAACGAGCCCCAATTCACAATGTAGCTCCAGAAATTTGCTCAAAGTCATTCTCAACACCTAGAACACAGCACTAACTCCAAATTCGGTTTGGGCAACATCTGTACACTGTTTTGCAATAGGTATAACTAATTCAATTATTAACCAAAACTATCCAAACCAGTGCCTAATGTGTAGATAATTTTGTCTATTTTCAAATGGTTCAAGTCCCACACTGATATGATGAGTATTCAGGGAGTTATGGCTAAAACAATGTGGCTGATTCAAAATCGTTACTGTTATAAAAGTGAAACTTGTAACTAATTTTTCTCCCTCAATACTGAGTCAAATCAAGTGGTTCTTGTGCCAAAATTGAAGGATTTTGTCTCTATTTTCTGAAGAAACAAAAATGAATTTCATGTGATGTCTGTGTCGAGAGGTATGAAAGAATTACCAGAGACTACTAAAACGGGTTTGATGCAGATTTTTCCAGCAACATATACTTTTGTTCAATCCTTCATGTCTCCACGAATTAGAGCTCCAAAGCTAACCCAAATACCCAAAGCAGAACCAAGCTACCCACACTCTCTAATAATTTCGAAATGTGGCTGGTTGGGGACCTTAGAACCTTTCTCCAAACTCCAAAATGAACATTAGAAACAAAAGTAGCACCTAGAGGTTCTTCTTTCTCTCTAAAACTTGAAATGATGAGTAGATGAAGGAGATGATGAAACCTGATTCTATGAGTGAATTGGGTACCAATGGAAAGAGGAATGAAAATGGGAGAGAATGGTGGCACAATCTCTCACATGCATGGGAATTCATGAGGATTTCTTCCCTTTCTTTTTCCTCCCTTCTCTCACGTTTTTCTCTTCTCTCTCCACTCTCCATTTCTACTTTCTTTTGTTTCTCTCAAATTCTGAAATGAGACATGGGTTTTAGTGATGTTTATTTTTATGTTTTCAGCTAAGGGCCATTTAGAAAAGGAAAAGACTAAAACACCCATTTGTGCTCTCATTCCCTCTAAAGCCCTATTCAACTATAATCAAACAATTATTCATGCAATCATATAACTTAGCAAATCAATTACCACTCCCATAATTATACTATGTCAAGGATTCAATCTATTATTTCATCGCAGAATGAATCTTCAATATGATGCGTAAAGACAATTTTACCCTTGCTCTCTTATTTTTCTACTTAACTCTATTTCCTACCCAAACGATCACACAATACACACAATAATTCAAATAATTATGCATTCTAATTATACGATTTAGCAATTATATAGATTGCTTTCGCGACAACCTCATCTCCGAGACTTGACTTATTACTTACTAGAGTTATAAATCACTAGTTAATTTCGTAAACCGAAATTAACAAAACTAGGGATGTTACAATCACCACAACTTGAAAGATTTTGTCCTCAAAATCGTTCAAGTCCTATAGACATAGTTGATGCGAGACCATCACTTATCGATGAATAAACTGTATCTGGCATTCTATACAGACACTAGCTGTCATTTACCCACGGGTGTACCCACAGTTACTTTAGAAAACAGTTTCATAACTTAGAGTCGAAACACGTATCTAACTTTCAAAACAGGAGGAGTTCGATTTGTTCCTGCTTAGCCGTAGCTTGGATTGGAAGGAAAATATGTCTATGAGAGGATCACTTTGGAATCAAACCACATTGTATCTAAAAGAAAAATTTTCTTATCTTTCCGAGTTATACTACCCAAGTGCTTAGCTTTTTTTTTTTTCTCCAAAGAAAAAACTTTTAAAATTGTAGTGAAATACTCTTTTTATTAAATCAACTCCAGAATTTGGAAGTAAATTCGTTTTCTTCGAGTAAAAATTATTTTCAAAGGGGTTTTCAAAAATTATACTTTGAAAAATACTATTATCCAAAAACGATAATTCACCCCAACTTATAAATGATCTTACTCAAGACACAACGTTTCAACAAAAGGTACTCTCATTTTATGACTTTTAAGATTTACAATATCGAAAGTGAGAATGAAAGTATTACTTTGTTGAAATCAACCATTTGTGTAATCAAAATATCACAAACTTTCCCCCGTCGTGCTTTAATTTGGTCCCTTTAGGGCTAAAATACTTAGGTCAGTTTAAGGAAAGAGCTTGGAAAGAGTTTGCACCGAAAGGAAAGTAGATATTTGATTTTTAAAATAGGGACAAAGTCAGGCACTCATATCGGCCCTTTGGCACACGGTCTGGACTCCTTAATCTGTACCTTTGTTGAAAATTTTGTTTTTCTTAAACCGCTATTCTATTCGATCCAATTCGTTCCCTTACAATTCTTTTTTTTTTTTTTCAAATTAGCCTAGTAACAAACCTTCAAGGTTGACCCAAAAATTTTATATTTCATGATGCAAACAGCCGTGGACCTATCACTTAAAAAAAATGACACAAAGTTGGTTATAGGATTCACTATCAAGGACTCATGTGTTATACACTCACTGTCCAATCATTTAGTCTAAGATCGACTTGTGATTCATCCTCCAACATTCCTCTAACAAAACAATGTATTGGTTAAAACCTTTTTACCACTCATATCCGTCCCATTGGATTTCTCACGGGAACAACCTTGTACGTTGTGCTATAATAATAATAATAATAAAAAATTAAGTTTAGCACATAATTGCTCTATTGACATTCAACCAAATAGAATATCTGGATCGAGAAATTAGTCTGGACTTATCCAAGATCACAATCCTTCTGGATCAATCAGGCTGAGACTTTGATACCTATGCCTTCTTAGGTCTTGTCCATACAGACGCTAAGGAAATAAGAGTTTCGGTATTAGGAATCTTACTAGAACGACATAAGGTTTTCCTTAGAGGGTAGTGTCATACCCTAATTTTGTCCGCCTAGGTTTAAAACCCTAATTTTCCGCAAAAAATAAATAAATTGAGAAGTGTGGTTTTATTTTGAAGAGTGAAGAGCATTGTGCATGCATTTTTGGGTTTTAAAAGTCATTCTAGGGCTTTTAAATTCATTGTTAGAGTGGAAATGCATTTGTTGTTAAAAAACAAGGTTTTTAGGGCAAAAGGGTATTTTGGTCATTGTCAAAAATAAGATAATTTCTCATCAAGAATCATTGTGCAATTTTAGAGAAATTTATTTGAGGCAAAACATTTTTCGTCATGTATGTATGTATGTATGCGCATGCATGCATACATTGTGCACAAAATTCAAATTCAAAAAACGCATCAAAAAGGAATATTCTACAAAAATTTCAAGATGAGGTTTTTATGATATTTTTGGTCATGGTGATCTCATAAAATGGCATATTCCTCAAGATACCTTGTATGTGGCCTAAATTGGGTGTATTTTTGTACAATTATCCTAAGAAGAATAATCAAAAATGAAGGGATAATGGAATGGTCATATAATAGTACAATAGTACAAGATGACAACTTGCAAAACTTGGTCACCAAGGACCCCTCCCAATGTTTATGCTGTTACCAAGTGGCTTCAGTCTCAAGAGGGGGGGGGGGGGGGGGGGGGGGGTGAATTGAGATTTTAAAAACTTTTCCCCTTTTTAACGACCTAGATTAATTTTCGCGCAGGTTTATGAAATGAATGAATTAGAATAAAGAACAGTAAAGCACGCACAAGATTTATACTGGTTCGGTCACCTCCCAGTGACCTACGTCCAGTCCTCACAACCCTTTGTGAAATTTTCACTATCAAAACAAAGCTTTCAACCGGGTGCTTTAAAACCCTTACAGACACAGGCACTCTTCACCTAGGATACCCCACCTTGTGCAAGAGCCCTAAACAACAATTACAACAAGAGATACCCCACCCTTGTTACAATCAAAAACCCTAGAGAGATACCCCACTCCCTAGTACAACCAATTGAGAACAAGAGATACCCCACCCTTGTTACAATCAAAACCCTAGAGAGATTCCCCACTCTCTAGTACAAACCAATAATAGTTTTAAAAGAAATTACAATGAAATAACAAATACCTCTGAGAAGGTGAATATGACAACTTGAAGAATCCCAACCTAACCCTTGAGAGAGATCAGCTCAAAGTGATGAAGAACGTGAAGAATGAGTGTGACACAGTGAGAGAGTTTGCGTTCTTCTCTTTAGAATTGTAGGTTGTTGATTTGATCGTAAAACCTAGGTCCTATTTATAGAGTTTGTAGAAATATGACCGTTGAAGCAATTTTTAACTCTATTTAGATAAGTGAAAAATCGATTAATGACTTGAAAAAGATAAGATGAAAATCGATTATGTGCTTTAAAAATAATAGGTGAGAAATCGATTTCTTGCTTGTGGGAACAAGTGAGAAATCGATTTTGTGCTTTAGTAAAGCAAGTAGATAATCGATTGTTGGCTTTATAAAAAGAAGGAAGGCAGGTAGACAATCGATTTTCCTCTTTGATATACAGGTGAGAAATCGATTGTTTGGTTAAAGAAATAATAAGGGAATCGATTGTTTGCTTAAAAATAGGAAAGTTTCACAAAATTAGGAAGCCCATAATCGATTGCTAGCTTTAAAGCTAACAAGTCATGAATCGATTTTGTGCTTGCAACCAACAAGCTCAAAATCGATTCTTTGCTTTAGAAAACAAGTAAGGAGTCGATTCATTGCTTCCAAAACCAAGTCCTTTATGAATTTAATCGATTGATGGCTTTAAATAATGAGAATGAAATCGATTTTGGCTTAAACAATATGAATGAAATCGATTTCTTTACTTCAAAAACAATTTCTTTTAAAAACACTAAGCCATGAATCTATTTCTTTCAAAAACAACAAGTGCCTAACCTATTTATCAATTGAAAACATATGTTAGGTCCATTTGTCTGAGTGCTAGTGTGTTTAGTGATTTGAGCCGATCTTCAAAAGCGGTTTACAATTCATTCCTAAGACACGACCCAACTTCCTAGGGACTACTACCCTTGACACACTTACTTCTTGAGTTGGTTGTGCCTTGGAGTTCCATTTGTCACTTTGTCTTATATTACTTCATCATCAAAACTTAACCTGCAACACAAGATATCCACATTCTCCCCCTTTTTGATGATGACAAAATTTTAATTCATCTCAAGTGGGAGGTTAGTTCATCAAGCAAAACAATACGCTAATATTAAAGATATGTATCTAGACTCCCCCTTACTTGATGCTCCCCCTATCTAAATGCAAAGTGACAATACAATACACTAATATTTCTCCCCCTTTTTGTCATGATCAAAAGGGTTAATGCCAAACTTAGTTGGTGAGTCGAAAACGCAGCTAATAGTAACAGTGAGTTCGTTGCATTAAAAAAAAGTGCTTAAATCACAAAATGACATGATAGTAGAGTTTCAACACAAGATAGCCTAACCAGCAGTTCACAGTTCATAATTCATTCAGATAAGTGATAAATTAATACCTCCAAGTTTTGTTCGAATGAAAAAGAGATTTTCTTTTTGCAATGGTTTAAAGAAATATCAGCTGTTTTGGCTGCTCAACTAAACAATCACATAATCACCTTTTTGAACACGATCTCTAAGAAAATAATGTCTAATCTGTATATGCTTAGTTCTAGAATGTTGAACGGGGTCCATCTATAGATTAATGTGATTTATATCGACACCATATGTTAATGTTTACTCTATTTCCTATTGTTCTAACTTGCTTACTGACTTTGTCCTCAATGGTGCATAAATCAAAATCAAACAATGATAATCACGTATTTGTCTAATGGTAAGTAACTTATGCTTAAGATATTCTACATAAAGAACATTATCAATAGAGATGGATAGACTTTTACCAAACTTACTGTCACCGAGGATTCTTCCTCTATTGTTGTTATCACAAGTCACATGACGGCTTTTTCTGGGGGTGAGTGTTAAGAGCTTTGTCATATCTCCAGTCATGTGCTTTGAGTACTTGCTATCAAGGTATTAATTTTTCCCCCATACCTTGAAGCATACCTGCAATAAGATCAAGTTGAAAGTTTTGGTACCCAAATTTCTTTGGGTCCTTGTGGGTTAGTACTTGGTAGAGTTCCTTTGGGAACCCACACCTTTTTCACAACTTGTCTGCTTCTAGCCATACAAACAGATGCAGTATGTCCTAATTTGGCACAGTAATAACATCTAATATATGGACTAGTAGTGAACTTAGGTCTATAATGCACATGTCTTTTTATGAAATTATTTCTTGGAGACCTAGGATGCATATGTTGTATGTTGGACATTTTTCCTATTGTCCATTCAAGCTCATGAATTTTCTTTTCATATTCAGCACACTTATCACATACATAATTTGCTTTAAAGCAACCAAGACTATGATTTTCATTTCTAAGTTCTAATTTTTCCTTAGTTAAAGCAATAACTTCGTTTTGAAGATGAGCAACTGTTTTCTTAGATTGGGTTAATGCTTTAGCTAGTTTCAAAGAATCATTATGCAATTCAATAAATGCTTCATGTAATTCATCATATGCATTTTGTGAAGTTTCAGAGTTAGAATCTACCTCAGTTTCATTTTCACTGTCGTGGTCGGCCATGAGAGCAACTTGAGCTTCTTCACTTTTTGAATCATCTGATGACTCCATGTTATAGTCTTCCCATGCTATGTAGGCTTTTCTACCCTTGTTTCCTTTGGATCCCTTTTTCTTAAATTTTGACAGTTTTCTTTGTAAGTTCGGGCACTCCATCTTCATGTGTCCGGATTTGCCACATTCGTAGCAAGTTGGTGGACTTGGGAAGTTTTCCTTGCTTGAGACTCTTTTGGGTGAAGAATTCTTTTTGGGGAAGCTTTTCCTTCTCATGAACTTTTTGAAGTTTCTAACCATTAGCTCCATATTCTCCTCGTCTTCGTCATCTTCATTTTCCGAATCATCACTATCATCAGATGGATTTGAACTAGAAGCTTTGAGAGCTAAGCTTTTCTTTTTATTGTCTTTTTCTTCATGTTCTGCTAGACGAGCGAGCTCTAATTCGTGCTCTTGTAGTTTCCCAAAAAGAGTGGCGAGTGTCATAGTAGCTAAATTTCTTGATTCAGCTATAGCAGTTACTTTCGGTTGCCATTCTCTGTTTAGGCATCTTAACACTTTGTTGATCAAGTCTTCTGCGGGAAATGATTTTCCTAATGAGCCCAGTTGATTCACTATGTGAGTGAACCTCTTTTGCATTTCTTGTATAGTTTCTCCTTGATTCATTCTAAATAGTTCATATTCCCGGATGAGAGTGTTTGTTCTTGCTCTTTTTACTTCACTAGTACCTTCATGAGTGACTTGAAGATTGTCCCACATTTCTTGGGCAGTTTTACAGTTTGACACTCTGAAGAACTCATCAGGACTGAGGGCGGAAGTGATGATATTCTTGGCACGAAAATTGTGTTGAACTTTTCTCTTATCATTATCAGTCCATTCAGCTCTTTCTTTGACAGTGAGAATACCATTTACCATGTGCGTGGGGACATAGGGTCCATTTTCCACAGCATCCCATACATCAATATCAACCCCTTCTATAAATATTCTCATTCTTTCTTTCCAATATGCATAGTCTTTCCCGTTGAATCCCGGAGGATGGGTAAGAGACGCACCCTCTTGCGTAGACCAACCTGAAGCCATTTCTCTTGAAGCTGCTAGGCCCTTTAAACAAGAGTCTAGCTCTGATACCACTTGTTACCAAGTGGCTTCAGTCTCAAGAGGGGGGTGAATTGAGATTTTAAAAACTTTTCCCCTTTTTAACGACTTAGATTAATTTTCGCGCAGGTTTATGAAATGAATGAATTAGAATAAAGAACAGTAAAGCACGCACAAGATTTATACTGGTTCGGTCACCTCCCAGTGACCTACGTCCAGTCCTCACAACCCTTTGTGAAATTTTCACTATCAAAACAAAGCTTTCAACCGGGTGCTTTAAAACCCTTACAGACACAGGCACTCTTCACCTAGGATACCCCACCTTGTGCAAGAGCCCTAAACAACAATTACAACAAGAGATACCCCACCCTTGTTACAATCAAAAACCCTAGAGAGATACCCCACTCCCTAGTACAACCAATTGAGAACAAGAGATACCCCACCCTTGTTACAATCAAAACCCTAGAGAGATTCCCCACTCTCTAGTACAAACCAATAATAGTTTTAAAAGAAATTACAATGAAATAACAAATACCTCTGAGAAGGTGAATATGACAACTTGAAGAATCCCAACCTAACCCTTGAGAGAGATCAGCTCAAAGTGATGAAGAACGTGAAGAATGAGTGTGACACAGTGAGAGAGTTTGCGTTCTTCTCTTTAGAATTGTAGGTTGTTGATTTGATCGTAAAACCTAGATCCTATTTATAGAGTTTGTAGAAATATGACCGTTGAAGCAATTTTTAACTCTATTTAGATAAGTGAAAAATCGATTAATGACTTGAAAAAGATAAGATGAAAATCGATTATGTGCTTTAAAAATAATAGGTGAGAAATCAATTTCTTGCTTGTGGGAACAAGTGAGAAATCGATTTTGTGCTTTAGTAAAGCAAGTAGATAATCGATTGTTGGCTTTATAAAAAGAAGGAAGGCAGGTAGACAATCGATTTTCCTCTTTGATATACAGGTGAGAAATCGATTGTTTGGTTAAAGAAATAATAAGGGAATCGATTGTTTGCTTAAAAATAGGAAAGTTTCACAAAATTAGGAAGCCCATAATCGATTGCTAGCTTTAAAGCTAACAAGTCATGAATCGATTTTGTGCTTGCAACCAACAAGCTCAAAATCGATTCTTTGCTTTAGAAAACAAGTAAGGAATCGATTCATTGCTTCCAAAACCAAGTCCTTTATGAATTTAATCGATTGATGGCTTTAAATAATGAGAATGAAATCGATTTTGGCTTAAACAATATGAATGAAATCGATTTCTTTACTTCAAAAACAATTTCTTTTAAAAACACTAAGCCATGAATCTATTTCTTTCAAAAACAACAAGTGCCTAACCTATTTATCAATTGAAAACATATGTTAGGTCCATTTGTCTGAGTGCTAGTGTGTTTAGTGATTTGAGCCGATCTTCAAAAGCGGTTTACAATTCATTCCTAAGACACGACCCAACTTCCTAGGGACTACTACCCTTGACACACTTACTTCTTGAGTTGGTTGTGCCTTGGAGTTCCATTTGTCACTTTGTCTTATATTACTTCATCATCAAAACTTAACCTGCAACACAAGATATCCACATATGCGCCACCCCCTCTCTATTCTCTCATTTTGTGTTTTCTCAATGTCCTCAATCCATGTGAGCCTCAATCCTAGCCTTTGATTCAAAATTAAAATCAAATCCTAGAGCACAACTAGTGCACAATGACCTAACTACCCTTAAACCTAATTGCTTTCTATATATACCCTATTAACCTCACCTCACAAAAAAAAAGAGAACTTTTGGCCTCATTTTCACTCACACAACCCTAGCACACAACTCCCTCTCCTAATTCCCTCTCTTGGCCGAAATCATACCACCTTCTTCCTCCATCAATTCTTCACTTCTCCTTCACCAAATCACCATTTTCTCACCTCATTTCCATTCCTACTTCATATATTTTCCTTCTCTCCTAACTTAATTCAAGCTTGCATCATCAAAGGGCATTTTTAAGCAAGCATTTCGTGGGTTTCATTGAAGTTTGGTGAAGATTCAAGTTGATTTGTGGTCTTGTTCTTCATATTAGTCATTCCTTAGCTTGGATTTGAGGTAAACTTCTTAAAACCTAGCATCATCTTCAACCTTTTGTATCAAAATGTAGATATCATGTTTCTAATTTTGCATCCTACCATATCCATACATTTTAGTGTTGTTATATTGTTGATTTGTTGATTGTTGTTGGTGAGAGGTGTCTCAAGCATTTTGACAAACACTGTGGGAGGTTTGGGTGCTTGAGATGCTTCTCACCCTTGAATAAATTGTGATTTATGTTGTTTTCACTATGATCTTGCATTTTTGTTGAATAAAATGATGTGATGCTTCGCAAATCATGATTAGAATTAGGGTTTGTTAATTTTCTTGTGAAATGGGTTTGCAATTGTGATCAAAAACGTTTTCTCAAGTTATTTTGTTGCTAATTGATTGTATCTTGCTTGCAAATTGTTTTATGTTGATGATTGGCAAGAGGACTCACACTTGTGTCTTTGTGCACTTCACTTTAAGTGTTGAGGATTGCCTAAGATGATTCAACACAACCTTGTGCTTTGATTGTAAACTTTGGTTTGCTTGTTAGTAACTTGTTTGCAAAGTTATTCTATGTTGAGGATTGGCAAGAGGACTCTCACTTGTGCCTAGTGCACTTCACTTTAAGTGATGAGGATTGCCTAAGATGATTCAATTTTCTTTGTGCAATTCTTGCTTGAAAATGCAAATGCTAGTTTTCTAACTTGATTAATCAATTTTGGTTACAAAAATGACTTGTTAATGCCCTCTTTTGGTCACTTTTGGTCTTGCAAATGTGATGTTCTTTCTAGGTCAATGTTATGCTTTAATGTTGATGATTTGGTAAAAGGACTAGACACTTATGCACTTGTGCATTGTCTCAAGCGTCAAGGATTACTAAAAGGGATTCAACCTTGTGCTTTATCTTGTGTTGACACCTAATTGAATTGAACTTTTGTATGATCTCTTTGTGTGCCTATTGTTGATCTTACATATGCATGCCATTAGATGTTGATGACTAAGTGTCATTCTTGTGCTCAAATGTTGTAATTGGTAATGTTTATGCTTATGCTTACATTGTTGATTGCTTTGCTTGCAATTTGTTAAATGTTGCACTTTGGTTCTTGACTTGGAAATTGATTGAATGTTCTACTTTCTTTTCCTTTTGGATGCCACGCCATCCCAACAAACCTTTTGTGACCAATGTCACCCTCAAACTCCCTTCTCCTTTCTTCAAATCAATCATTTTCTAAAGCTTTTTCCAAAACTTCAAAACCATGTTGCATACAAAAAACAATTTGTTACTCGTTAGTAACGTTCCAACTTCAAAACATTTTTTTGCATTTACATAATCATTGATAAACAACTTCACTTCTTCTCAAAACAATTCCAAACTATTTTTCACAAATCAAACTTTGTTGAGGATAATGCGAAGCCTTTGCTTGCACGATTGTCAACAATGGGGTGCTAGTGGTGATCACTTGGAGTCTTTGCTCAATTGATTATCATGAACACTCATTTTTCAAAATAACTCTCATTTCACAAATTAAAAACTTTGTTGAGGATAATGCGAAGCCTTTGCTTGCACGATCGTCAATAATGGGATGCTAGTGGTGATCACTCGAAACCTTTGTTGTTTGATCACTGTGAACATTCAATTTTCACAATTAAACAACTAAAAAATAAAAACCTTTTCTCGACAACCGAGAACTACGTAAGCTTTGAATTCTCCATCGCACTGGGAGATACGTAGGAGCGGGTCACATTCCCGTCAAGCACGACAAATGAAAACCATTTTCTTTTCAAAAAAAAAAACAAACCCTTTTCCAAAACAACGCAATTTCTAAAAACAAAACAATTTTCGAAAACAAGAACTACGTTGCTTTGATTCCCTCCCCAGGATACGTAGGCACGGTGCCCTCCCGTCAAGCGCAAAAGATTAAATTTTCCTTAAGTTTTTCCATAAAGTAAGGAGAGATAAAGAGAGATAAAAACAAAGCATTTCTTAAATCAACCTTTTAAATCACACGTCAAATCGAGGTTCCCTTTCAGTAGAAAGGATGTGTGGGGTGCTCGTACCTTCCCCATGCATAACCGACCCCCGAACTCAAATCTCGTGGTTCCAAGGACCATTGTCTTTCAAGAAAGGTTTTTTTCAATGTTTTACCTCTAAAAAAATATTGGTGGCGACTCCAATTCATGTTGTGCGAAGAGAAATCCCTCCAAAGGATTTTTCGGGGTGCAACAGGTAGGCTTCATTACCATTTTATGAAACTCTTGATCTATTGATTAACCTTGACATAACAATTATTCTCGAACTAATTATGAAATTTAAACAACGGTGGCACGAATGAAATTTTGAAAATGAAAAGTTTAAGAAATCAAACGAGCACACCATAAGTGTCTTCGTGTTGATTTATAAAATTTTAGTATCATATCGTGAAACATTTCCCTTGGCCCAACTTCTCTTCGAATTTCCGTAACTATCCAAGCATAATCATTACGATCACGTTAATCAATCAAGCTTCATAATGAGTTCTACTTCCAGAACAACATCGTGTTCAACACTTAGGTAACTTTGAGCTTCTCGCTCTTCGGACATGCTAGAAGGGGGTTATAGTCTAAAACATCGGCAAAAGCTTCCAATTGTTGAAAGACTAAACTATTAATGACAATTTTCGGAAAATAGGTTTCTTGGAAATCCTTTTCAATTTCCCGTGCAATTGTGTAATTCAAAGTAGTGTTGGGTTGTAACTGCTTAGGATAAGAAAGAGATACACTTCGAAATGAAATTAGAATTCAGTTTACGACCTACTCAGATGAATAAACAATTTCGTTAGCTCCCCAACGCCTCTCGGAACACAAAACTCGGAGTTCCGGAGTAGAAGTTATGAAAAAAAGGAGTCGAAAAACTAGGGGAAATTTTTCACAGACTAAGACGGGCGTGAACTTAATCAGAGGGTTGTCATAAGGTTATTTCTATCGACTCTCTTTACTAGTCTTATCTTGAAAGGGATTTGGATCAAGGGTTCGGATCGGGAACTAATCCGATCAACATTTCGTAACTCTGTTTACCAACACAGATTGCTCTATCATTGCTAGTGTGGTTCAGTAACAGTTCAAGATGTGATTATGAGAGAACAGAATCTTGATCTATACTTGGAAATTATCCGAATGGATTCTCTATTAGTGACATAAGTCAGGGTTCTAGCTTGAGTCACTAAGTAGGATTAATTGCTAAACCGTATATCTGTCTCGAACAGATTGGTTTCAAAGGTCATAGCTCCGAGGTATTAGTTAATCTTAACTGATCTTAGATCAATGGCTTAGCTGTAACACAACAGTTACATTGCTTTCAAGGACGGAGTAGTCGCCCACAGTTTCTTTGAACAAATCTGGATGCCCATCTGTAGCCCTTCGCTTCTGCTGCACGCTCTAATGACCCGTGAACTTCCTTAACATAATAGCCCCAAGCAGCTAAGGTCCTGAACTTCCTGAACAATCCTTAGACTTTACCTGTGGATCTGAAAAACAATCAATAATAAACAGTGAGATTACAAATCTCAATGAGTGACTCCGAGACCCCTTACGGTTCCTCTCATTCGTTCCTTTTAAGATTCATTATCTTTCCATTCCGAAGAATGCGGGAGCTCCCATTAATCTGAGAAACTCCAATTCGGTTATTTCAATAAATCATTTTATCATATTCTTTGGCTTAGCAAAATCCGTGAAACGAAATCTCACGAGATCACGGAAACCCCAATCCAACATACCAATGAGGGATAATGCGGGGGCCTTGGCTTCTAGGCTCATGACTTCCCTCCACCAAGTATGCTAAATAACTCGGAGTCGTCACCCCGTTAATACATTATTAATCACTGAACAATATTACACATGTTCAGGAAATCAATTTAAAACTTTTAAGGCCACAGAACAATATTACACATGTTCCGGACATCACTTTTAAACCATTTATGGGTTCCCACTCGTTTATACGACATTTCGATCAACATATAATTCAATTAACGAATTCAAATGACAAGTTATCATCCACCATACATAAACATAATTCAAATTCATGATATTTCAATAGACAATCTAGGTGTAGTAGATTTCCAGCAGTGGTACGTGAACTTCGACAATTTCTTTAACATAGCAAATGATATCGGAATTAGACAAACAAATATTCGTTGGAAACCTTAGAGTGTCTAGTTTCTGGATATAATTTTTATTTATTCGTTTAGGTAGCCAAAAAGTACAGTTTTCAAAATAGACATAATGGTTCTCAGATTTGGACAGAATCTGTCCCCTGACTTCAAGCAATTCTAAAATGACCAAAACTTGACCAACTGGCACGAAACGTGAGCCTAACCAAAAGCAAGTTGAGTCTACTTTCTAACGAGACAAGAATTGTTCAAAACGGAGTTCAATTGAGACCACAAAACCCAAAACACTGAACCTATACCCAGTTTAACATCAGAAATTTGACCCAACTTGATATACTCATAACTCGAGCTACAAAACTCCAAATGCAACCAAACCAGTACCAATTTCACAAACATTAAGTGTAGTTTCTAGAAAGTTAAACCACATAATTTTTGGACCTCTATATTGTTCCCAGTTACTGTATAACCGAACCTACACACAGTATAGTCCTAGATTTTTTGATCTGACTTGTGACTACAATTATACTTATCCAAATTGATTGTAATCAGTGCCTAATTTGTGTCAAATTGTGTCTAGTTTCCAGACAAACAGACCATACAATTTTTGGACACACATAAAATTCACAATCACATAAACACTGAACATATACCAAACATTCCCAAACAGAGTTTCTCGCTTCACATTCACTCCTGTCGCGTCCGAAACCGAAACTAAACCCACTTCCAGCAATCCAAATCATTCAAACAGATATTCTAACACATATTTTACATACAATCATGGCTTAATTTCGTCAATTTCACCAAAGCACATTCGAGCAATTAAAATTCAAACCGAGACATTTTAAAAAATCGTAAAATCATTAGTTTCGTAAAATTCACGGTTTCATTCAAACTAAACCATCTACCACAGTAAATATTCAAATGCAAACACCTAAATACACGATGTGGTGAGAACACTCACCGATAGTGACGTCCCTCGAAAACTTTGACGTCTCGAAACCGACTCGAACCGAACCTCACGAACTCAACGAACGCGACTCCGACACTTCCGAACTCTTCTAACTCGAACCCATTTCAAATTCGAATTTCAATATCCCTTAGCTACTGAAATTCCTCCTAACGAGCCCCAATTCACAATGTAGCTCCAGAAATTTGCTCAAAGTCATTCTCAACACCTAGAACACAGCACTAACTCCAAATTCGGTTTGGGCAACATCTGTACACTGTTTTGCAATAGGTATAACTAATTCAATTATTAACCAAAACTATCCAAACCAGTGCCTAATGTGTAGATAATTTTGTCTATTTTCAAATGGTTCAAGTCCCACACCGATATGATGAGTATTCAGGGAGTTATGGCTAAAACAATGTGGCTGATTCAAAATCGTTACTGTTATAAAAGTGAAACTTGTAACTAATTTTTCTCCCTCAATACTGAGTCAAATCAAGTGGTTCTTGTGCCAAAATTGAAGGATTTTGTCTCTATTTTCTGAAGAAACAAAAATGAATTTCATGTGATGTCTGTGTCGAGAGGTATGAAAGAATTACCAGAGACTACTAAAACGGGTTTGATGCAGATTTTTCCAGCAACATATACTTTTGTTCAATCCTTCATGTCTCCACGAATTAGAGCTCCAAAGCTAACCCAAATACCCAAAGCAGAACCAAGCTACCCACACTCTCTAATAATTTCGAAATGTGGCTGGTTGGGGACCTTAGAACCTTTCTCCAAACTCCAAAATGAACATTAGAAACAAAAGTAGCACCTAGAGGTTCTTCTTTCTCTCTAAAACTTGAAATGATGAGTAGATGAAGGAGATGATGAAACCTGATTCTATGAGTGAATTGGGTACCAATGGAAAGAGGAATGAAAATGGGAGAGAATGGTGGCACAATCTCTCACATGCATGGGAATTCATGAGGATTTCTTCCCTTTCTTTTTCCTCCCTTCTCTCATGTTTTTCTCTTCTCTCTCCACTCTCCATTTCTACTTTCTTTTGTTTCTCTCAAATTCTGAAATGAGACATGGGTTTTAGTGATGTTTGTTTTTATGTTTTCAGCTAAGGGCCATTTAGAAAAGGAAAAGACTAAAACACCCTTTTGTGCTCTCATTCCCTCTAAAGCCCTATTCAACTATAATCAAACAATTATTCATGCAATCATATAACTTAGCAAATCAATTACCACTCCAATAATTATACTATGTCTAGGATTCAATCTATTATTTCATCGGAGAATGAATCTTCAATATGATGCGAAAAGACAATTTTACCCTTGCTCTCTTATTTTTCTACTTATGAACAAGTTTAGAGCCTCTCCGATTTTACAAGATTTCTACCAAACTGTAAATATCAAAGCTACACTCAAGCACATCTTTTATTTGTTTCAATCGTAGTGGTACAATAGAACTCATTACCTTAGACAACAACAAGATAACATGGTAAGTCGAGCGGAACAAACACCACTCTAAAATCCTTGGCCAAGGAAATCCGCATTACATTTTGGCGGAACAAACAACACTCTTAAATTCTTGGCCAAGGCAAGGACAAATGGATTTGCCAATTGGTGGAAGTACCAAGCCTATAAGGTCGATAGATGTGAGAAGACATTTTGTTAAATTTCACTAGATATTTTGTTTGTTATGAGAAGTAGGCTCACATAATTTTCATTATATAGACTAAAAAAACATGTATTTATTTAAATAAATATTAGTTTCTGTATTTTATTAAAAATCAGTTTTACTACTAGCATTTCCTACTTTATTAATAAATTAAATATTTTCACAAACATTAAGAATAAATTCAAATGTAGTTGTTACCTGTATACAATAATATTAATATTAATTTAATTGATTGTCAACAAAATATGGTAATAGTTTATTTGATTATACATAAAATAATTCAAAAAATTTGAATGTAGTCAAACAAATAAATTTTGCCATATTTAGTTGAATGCAATTATAAATTTGGTCAATAAAATTGAATGTAGTCAAACAAAATAATTTTATTTAATAACAACAAAAACATACTATATAGAATAAATATTGGAAAATATATTTTATAGTAAATTTACATCAATACAATTATTTTATTATTTGAAAAAAAATGATTCAACAAATTGTATATCATATAAAAATGTATATATTTATATATTAATATATAATAGGTATTATATATATTTATATATACTATTATATATGGTCATGGATCGTTAATTCTATGTCATCCTTCGCTTAAACAATTATTCAAATGACCATTAAATACTCCATCTGTAACATCCCAAAATAATTATTTTGAGTGTCTAATCGATTGAGCAATTTTATTATCCCTGATTCTTTGATTTATTTATTATTTTGGTTTAATTAAATGACTAGTGTACAATTGTGTGAATTGTGTAAATTGTGTGTGATTGTTTGGGTAGGAAATAGATATAAGAGGGAATTAGAAGAAAAGGGCGCTTTAGTCATTTTGCGATATTTTTAAGACAAACTCAGCTGACCCACTTAATGCTCACTCTTTTCAATTAAAAACAAAAACACATTGTCACTCTCTCTTTCTGCAAGTTCTGAGTTTTAGGATAGAAAGAGAGTGAAGAGAGTAGTAAGAGGCATGAGGAGAAGAGGAAGAAGAAGAGTATAGAATCCAATCAAAACCCCTTTGCATGTAAGTTATTCTTGGTCCATTCTCTTCAGTTTTTCGAGCTCTATCTACTGATATCAGTTTCGAAAGTTCATTCTTCTTCTAGCTCTTTCCACCATTGTTGATATTCAAGCTCTACTTTTGACAAAACTTGAAACTTTGGCTTTGCATGTTGCTTTTCTTGAAAACTTGAGAAGAATCTATCCAAAATCAGAAGTTCTTCTAAGGATTAGAGCTCATTTAAGGGTAGTTCAGTAACTAGAAGTTGGATATCGAATTAGAGTTATTCGGGAGCTTAGGAGTTCGGTTCGTGAGTTTTGAGTTTTAGTTCGTCAAAGTCTCGAATAGTTCGTCAACCGGGTGAGTGTTCTCACTACGTTATATGTTTTAAAATGTAGTGTGTGTATTCTGAATTTACAGCATGAATTGAATTGGTTGCTGAATTTTGGTGATTGGTAGTGTTAAGTGTGCATAATGTTGTGCTGAAACTCTGTTTGGGACTATTTGACATAGCTTCAGTGTTTTTGTAATTCTGAACGTTCTGTGAGTTAAAAATTTTAAGGTTTTATTTCCTGGAAAATAGACACAATTTGCTACATTTTAGGCACTGAGTTTAGTAAATTTGGATAAATATAACTAGAGAAATTGTAGTCACAAGTCAGATCAAAAATCTAGGACTATACTGGGTGTAGGTTCGGTTATACAGTAACTGGGAACAATCTAGAGGTACAAAAATTATGTGGTTTACCTTTTAGAATCTACACTTAATACTTGTCAAATTGGTACTGGTTTGGTTGTATTTGGAGTTGTGTAGCTCGAGTTATGAGTATACCAAGTTGGGTCAAATTTCTGAAGTTAAACCGAGTATAGGTTCAGTGTTTTGGGTTTTGTGGTCTCAATTGAACTCTGTTTTGAACAATTCTTGTCCCGTTAGAAATTAGACTCAATCTTCTTCTGGTTAGGCTCAAGTTTCGTGTCATTTGGTCAAGTTTTAGTCATTTTAGAATTGCTTGAAGTCAGGGGACAGATTCTGTCCAAATCTGAGAACTATTCTGTCTATTTTTGAAAACTGTACTAATTGGCTCATTATTTTGCAAAACAAAAGTCATTTTCATAAAATATACATCCTTAGCTTTCTGTAGTGGGGTCATTTGTGGAATTTCCTTGTCGTTTGGTCGGTCAAATAATTTTCCGAAGTTTATGCATACTTGCTGAAAATTTACTGCACTAATACTGTCTATTGAAATGTATGAATGAATATTTGTTTGCTTAATTTCGATACTATTTGCTATGTTAATGGATTGTTGATGGGCTGAAACACTGAATATCGAGTGAGAACCTTTAACGTATTCCAAAATGATTCCGATGATTATGTATATTTATTTTATGATACATAAGTAATTAAGGGATGACGATCCCAGTTATTTAGCATACTTGGTGGAGGGAAGTCATGAGCCCGGAAGCCAAGGCCCCCGCATTATCCCTCATTGGTACGTTGGATTGGGGTTTCCGTGATCTCGTGAGATTTCGTTTCACGGATTGTGCTAAGCCAAAGAAACTTATAAAAATGATTTATTGATATAACCGAATTGGAATTTCCCGGACCAAATGGGAGCTCCCGCATTATTCGGGGTGGAAAGATAATGAGTTTTAAAAGGAACGAATAAGAGGAATCGTAAGGGGTCTCGGAGTCACTCACTGAGATTTGTAATCTCACTGTTGTTGTTTTGTGATTTACAGGTACCAAGTGAAGAAGCAGTTTGAGTTGATTATCATCTAGTAGAGTCTGATGACTAGACATTATGCTTAGTTGTATTTTGTATAATCCTTGTACTTGATCTATGTTGATCAGAGAACTTAGAGGATTTGTTTATCTGGTATGGATTCTATTTTAGTTATCTCGAGGTTGTATTATTACTGACTTGTATTTTAGCATGTTATGGTTCTCGGATCGAGACTTTTTATGCTAGTAGTGGGTTGATCCCGTTATTTTGATTAGTTGTGAGTCAGAATCCATAGTAGTTCGTTATACTCTGATTATCATTGCCTATGTGTTGATTGTCGCTTTAATTAGTATTGCGGGGTGTTACATTTTGGTATCAGAGCGGTTCGACCTAGTCGGACTTAGAATAGTGTAAGGTTGTTTATTTCCTTGAATAATTCTGTTATCTTTCTTCTTATTATGCTAAGAGAAATTGAGCTTGATCAACTCAATACTTGGTACATTGTTTGCAGAATTATGGCAGGAGGCTCGAGGAATAATCAGCCGATTGATCCGTGTAACACCCTGGGTCCTTTTCTTACTTAGTAGGCTACCCACAAGTGCACATCATGACCTTCTCTACCCCCCATGTAGAGTTTTTGCCTTCCGTGGGAATCGAACCTTGTACCTGGGGCCTAAGTACAAGTTCAATGCATTCCCACTACCAATTGAGCTATTAGTTCAATTGGTAGTGGGAATGCATTGAACTTGTACTTAGGCCCCAGGTACAAGGTTCGATTCCCACGGAAGGCAAAAACTCTACATGGGGGGTAGAGAAGGTCATGATGTGCACTTGTGGGTAGCCTACTAAGTCAGAAAAGGGCCCAGGGTGTTACAATCCGCACTTTCAGTGGATGCAAAATATGATGGAGATGCAGCAGAAGATGATGCAAGACATGATGCATATCCAACAACAACAAGCTCAACAACAGCCAAATATGTACCCACCTCAGGAAGATCCCAACCGAACTTACTTCCGTTTCCAAAAGATGAATCCTCCAATCTTCAAAGGAGGGCCTGATGTGATGTCTTCACACTACTGGATTGACACCATGGAGGAGATTTTTCGGACATTCCAGTGTACTGAGGAAGAGAAGGTGGTGTGTGCAGCACATGCACTTCAGGAGGATGCGCGGACATGGTGGACAAATGCTCGTGAATTGATGGTGGTCCAGGGTACTCCAATTACCTGGGTTAACTTTAAGGAGTTGTTTTTGGGGCATTACTTTCCTCCAGTGAAGAAGTTAAGTAAGCAGGCAGAGTTTGTAAATCTGAAGCAGGGTAATATGACTGTAGGTGAATACACTGCCAAGTTTGAACAGTTGTCCCAATTCTACCAGCTGGCTAGGTATGCACCGGATGATGAGTGGAAGATGCAGATGTATAAGCAGGGCCTTCGTGCAGATGTGGCTCAGGGGTTGAGTTCCTATACTCTCACCACCTATGCGGCTTTAGTGAAATAGGCATATGTAGCTGAACATGATCTTGCCAGGTTGTATGAAGAGAGAAAGGAGTATTGGAAAGATAAGAAGAAAGGGGCTGAAACATCAAATATGAATACCAGACCAAGGGGTAATATCAACAAGGGAAAACAAGTGCAGAAGTTTGAAAATCAGAGGTTTAATGCATGCCCCAAGTGCGGGAAATTTCACAGGGGAGAATGTTATTTCAAGAACAATCAGTGTTTCTATTGTAAGAAGGAGGGTCACTATGCTCATAATTGCCCCGAAAAGAAGAAGAATTCTCAATCTGGATCAGCCGCTCCTACCTAGGGTCGAGTGTACACTTTGGATTCTCATGCAGACAAGCCGTCAGATAATCTCATGAAGGGTACAGGATCTCTTTTTCGTACTCCTATAGTTATTCTTTTTTATTCTGGTGCAACTCATTCTTTCATAGCCAAATCATGTGTTGATCGGTTGAAATTAGCCTTGACTCAATTGCCTGAATTTGTGAATAACCACGGCTGCTGAGGGAAGTGTTCAAACTAACACCGTGTGTGAACACTGTCTCGTTTCTGTGGGAGATCGGTCTTTTGTTTTGTCTCTGGTGTGTCTACCTTTGAAAGGTATGGATATGGTGCTAGGTATGGATTGGCTCTCTACCAATCATGTCACTCTAGATTGTCGTAATTGGATGATTCGGTTTCCTTCAGAGTCCGTGGAGTTGACAGGTACCGCTTCAGAAGCGTTACTATCTTTTACTTCTGCCAGTCATTGTTTGTTCCAAGGTGCTGAGGCTTATGTCATGATGTTGTCCGCATCGTCGGAAGTCGGTTTAGACTTGGCATCTGTTCAAGTTGTTAATGAGTTTCTAGATGTTTTTCACGAGGAGGTGATCTCGTTACCTCCCGATCGTGAAGTTGAATTCTCTATTGAGTTGGTCCCGGGCACTGGACCAATTTCTATAGCTCCATACCGCATGTCTCCATTAGAACTCAAAGAATTGAAATCCCAACTTGAAGATCTCATCTCTAAACAGTTTATCAGGCCGAGTGCTTTGCCTTGGGGTGCTCCGGTGTTGTTGGTTAAGAAAAAGGATGGAACCATGAGGTTGTGTATTGACTACAAGCAGCTCAACAAAGTCACCATCAAAAATAAGTATCCATTACCGAGGATTGATGATTTGCTGGATCAACTTAGAGGTGCAGTTATCTTTTCTAAGATTGATTTGAGATCGGGGTATCATCAAATCAACGTCCGAGCCTTAGATATTCCCAAGACGGCATTTCGTACTAGATACGGACACTATGAATTTGTAGTAATGCCGTTTGGATTGACTAATGCTCCTGCAGTGTTTATGGATTACATGAATCGAGTGTTCCGGCCGTATTTGGATCAATTTGTGGTAGTATTCATTGATGACATCTTAGTGTACTCTAAGACGATTGAAGATCATGAGCAACATCTTCGTATCGTTCTTGGCGTACTCCGAGAAAAGCAGTTGTATGCAAAGCCGAGTAAGTGTGATTTTTGGATGTCAGAAGTGAAATTTCTTGGGCATGTGATTTCCCAAAGTGGGGTAGCAGTAGATCCCAGTAAGGTTGAAGCAGTATTGAATTGGGAAAGGCCATCATCTGTGACGGAGATACGAAGTTTCTTGGGGTTAGCCGGTTATTACAGGAGATTCATTGAGGGATTCTCTCAGTTAGTGACTCCACTCACTAGATTGACTCGTAAGGGTCAACCTTTTGTGTGGGACTCAGACTGCGAGGATTGCTTCTTGGAATTGAAAACTCGTTTGACGTCTGCTCCAATTCTTATTATTCCAGATCCATCTCTAGGGTTTCAGATCTATACTGATGCCTCTGGGAAAGGTCTGGGATGTGTGTTAATGCAAAATCAACAAGTTGTTGCATATGCTTCTAGACAGTTGAAGACGCATGAAGAGAATTATCCGACCCATGATTTGGAGTTAGCAGCTATTGTGTATGCATTGAAGATTTGGAGACATTATCTATATGGTTCTCGTTTCGAAGTCTTTAGTGATCACAAAAGCTTGAAATACTTGTTTGATCAGAAGGAGCTGAACAATCGACAGAGGAGATGGGTTGAGTTTCTAAAGGATTATGACTTCGAGTTGAAGTATCACCCGGGGAAGGCTAATGTAGTAGCTGATGCTTTGAGTAGAAAGTCACTGCATGTAGCAGAAATGATGGTTCATGAGATGGCTTTGTTGGAATCCTTTAGGGATTTAAATGTGGAGGTTAAAACAAAAAGGAAGAGATTGGTGCTTAATCCGATTCAGGTTTTCAGTTCATTACGGGAATCAATCAGATTAGCACAAGAGATTGATATGGAGCTGCAGGCACAGAAGGTCATGCAGGGTTTCTCAGAGGGCAGTGATGGAGTAATTCGTTTTAATGGGCGAATTTGTGTGCCTAATGATGAAGAGATCAAGAGGCAGGTGTTGACTGAGGCTCATAAGAGTAGGTTTTCTGTACATTCTGGTTCAACCAAGATGTACCGAGATCTTAAGCAGATGTATTGGTGGCCGGGTATGAAATTGGAGATAACAGAGTTTGTGTCTCGATGCTTGACTTGTCAGAAGGTTAAGGTAGAGCACCAAAAGCCTTCAGGTCAGTTGCAACCATTGAATATCCCAGAGTGGAAGTGGGAATGTATCTCCATAGATTTTGTAATGGGGCTACCTCGGTCCCAAGCAGGGAATGACTCCATTTGGGTAGTTGTGGATCGTTTAACAAAGTCAGCTCACTTCATTCCGGTTCGTTCTAGTTATAAGATATCCAAGCTAGCAGATGAGTACCTTAAGAACATTGTGAGACTGCACGGTATCCCATCTAGCATCATTTCGGATCGAGATCCTAAGTTAACTTCTCACTTTTGGAAAGCCCTGAACTTAGCATTTGGATCCAAAGTGTATGTGAGTACTGCCTACCATCCGCAGACTGATGGCCAGACTGAGAGAACTATTCAGACATTGGAGGACATGCTTAGGGCGTGTGTGCTTGATAGTGGAGGCAAATGGGAGAATCACCTACCTTTGATAGAGTTTGCTTATAATAACAGCTACCATTCCAGTATTGGAATGGCCCCGTATGAAGCACTATATGGGCGGAAATGTCGTACACCTCTTTGTTGGTGGGAGGTGGGTGAGACAAGATTATTGGGGCCAGAGTTGGTTAGAGAAACAACCGAGAAGATTCATCAAATCCGAGAGAGGATAAAAACTGCTCAAAGTCGCCAGAAAAGTTATGCAGACAAACGGAGAAAGCCGTTGGAGTTTGATGAGAGTGATTATGTATTCCTTCGAGTTACTCCTACTCTTGGTATTGGCAGGGCATTACGGGTCAAGAAACTCAGTCCTCGCTATATTGGACCTTTTCAAACATTAGAGAGGATTGGGCCAGTTGCGTATCGCATTGCTTTGCCACCAACTCTAGCTGGTTTACATGATGTATTCCACGTTTCTCAGCTCAGGAAGTACATCCCTGACCCGAGTCAACCGTTGAGTTTTGAGACGATTGAGATTAGGCCTGTTCTTACTTTCCAGCCATACCCAGTTCAAATATTAGAACGGGGGAAAAGGTTCTCCGGACGAGATCGATTCCTATCGTCAAAGTGCTTTGGGATGGTGCCTCACCCAACGAAGCGACATGGGAAGTGGAGGACAACATGCGGATGAAATATCCCTATCTTTTTAGTTGAGGTAAGACTTGAACAATTTTTGAGGACAAAATTTTTTCAAGTTGGGGTGTATTGTAACATCCCAAAATAATTATTTTGAGTGTCTAATCGATTGACCAATTTTATTATCCATGATTCTTTGATTTATTTATTATTTTGGTTTAATTAAATGACTAGTGTACAATTGTGTGAATTGTGTAAATTGTGTGTGATTGTTTGGGTAGGAAATAGATATAAGAGGGAATTAGAAGAAAAGGGCGTTTTAGTCATTTTACGATATTTTTAAGACAACCTCAGCTGACCCACTTAATGCTCACTCTTTTCAATTAAAAACAAAAACACATTGTCATTCTCTCTTTCAGCAAGTTCTGAGTTTTAGGATAGAAAGAGAGTGAAGAGAGTAGTGAGAGGCATGAGGAGAAGAGGAAGAAGAAGAGTATAGAATCCAATCAAAACCCCATTGCATGTAAGTTATTCTTGGTCCATTCTCTTCAGTTTTTCGAGCTCTATCTACTGATATCAGTTTCGAAAGTTCATTCTTCTTCTAGCTCTTTCCACCATTGTTGATATTCAAGCTCTACTTTTGACAAAACTTGAAACTTTGGCTTTGCATGTTGCTTTTCTTGAAAACTTGAGAAGAATCTATCCAAAATCAGAAGTTCTTCTAAGGATTAGAGCTCATTTAAGGGTAGTTCAGTAACTGGAAGTTGGATATCGAATTAGAGTTATTCGGGAGCTTAGGAGTTCGGTTCGTGAGTTTTGAGTTTTAGTTCGTCAAAGTCTCGAATAGTTCGTCAACCGGGTGAGTGTTCTCACTACGTTATATGTTTTAAAATGTAGTGTGTGTATTCTGAATTTACAGCATGAATTGAATTGGTTGCTGAATTATACTGGGTGTAGGTTCGGTTATACAGTAACTGGGAACAATCTAGAGGTCCAAAAATTATGTGGTTCACCTTTTAGAAACTACACTTAATACTTGTCAAATTGGTACTGGTTTGGTTGTATTTGGAGTTGTGTAGCTCGAGTTATGAGTATACCAAGTTGGGTCAAATTTCTGAAGTTAAACCGAGTATAGGTTCAGTGTTTTGGGTTTTGTGGTCTCAATTGAACTCTGTTTTGAACAATTCTTGTCCCGTTAGAAAGTAGACTAAATCTTCTTCTGGTTAGGCTCAAGTTTCGTGTCATTTGGTCAAGTTTTGGTCATTTTAGAATTCCTTGAAGTTAGGGGACAGATTCTGTCCAAATCTGAGAACCATTCTGTCTATTTTTGAAAACTGTACTAATTGGCTCATTATTTTGCAAAACAAAAGTCATTTTCATATAATATACATCCTTAGCTTTCTGTAGTGGGGTCATTTGTGGAATTTCCTTGTCGTTTGGTCGGTCAAATAATTTTCCGAAGTTTATGCATACTTGCTGAAAATTTACTGCACTAATACTGTCTATTGAAATGTATGAATGAATATTTGTTTGCTTAATTTCGATACTATTTGCTATGTTAATGGATTGTTGATGGGCTGAAACACTGAATATCGAGTGAGAACCTTTAACGTGTTCCAAAATGATTCCGATGATTATGTATATTTATTTTATGATACATAAGTAATTAAGGGATGACGATCCCAGTTATTTAGCATACTTGGTGGAGGGAAGTCATGAGCCCGGAAGCCAAGGCCCCCGCATTATCTGTAACATCCCTAGTTTCGTTAATTTCGAATTAAGGAATTAAGGAATTAACGAGTGATTTATTATTCGAAGTGAAAAATAAATCAAGATACGAATATGGGATAGTCGAGAAAGTATATATATTGGCTAAGTCACAAGATTAAAATGCCTTAGTATATGAACTATGTGGTAATTTGGAGAGAAATTGGGTTAAAAAGAGAGTTTAAGTGAAAATTGGAACTAAGGGGTATTTTGGTCATTGTCCTCATTAAAAACCCTTAAATGGGATTATTTCTTCATTCTTAAGATATAGAAGCAAAGGAAGAAAGAAGAATAGAGAGAGAAGAGAAGGAAGAAGAAGAGAGGTGGAGAGCAAAAGCTCAAATTCTTCTTGAAGGTGAGACTTCCATAGTCCATTCTCTTCCATTTTTGATTTCCTTTTCATTGATTTCCGTTTCGAAAGATTTTATGAGTTGAAATCGTTTTCGGTAAAATATCGTTTTACGGTTTATTTAACAAAAATATACTTTGTTGTGTGATTGAAACTTGTGTTGAATTGACTTGTATTGTGTGGAAAATCTCTGCTTTGATGTTGGAATTGGATTGGGTTTCGGATTGGACGCGATCGGAGAAACAAAACAAACGAAATGAACAAAATGTGAACCTGCTACAGCAGCACGGGTCGTGCTGATTTCTGCACGGGTCGTGCAACCTATCAGGTTGGCTGGAAAAATAAATTTTCAGCAGCACGGGTCGTGCTGATTTCTGCACGGGTCGTGCCAACTCCTCTGTCTCCGGATGCCAAAAATTTGTTTTGTCGCTATTTTCGATTCCAAACCACTTCTAATCCTTTTCTCAACCAATTAGGATGATATTTACTTTATAAAAACATGATTTTAACATGTTCAAACTTGATTTTTAAGAAATGTTTTGGAACTTATCAATGTTTCGAAAAACCGAGTCTAGCCACGTGAGAGAACTTATGTTTTTTTTCAAATCAAAACGGAACTTTATGTTCTACTATTGTAAAGGATATGATATATAAATCATATCATATGAGATTGACGGCCCAATGCGGGTATGATATATAGATTATATCGAATTGAGGTGACGACCTCGAGATGTTAGCATACTAGGAGAGGAAAGTCATGAGCCCTTATCCTAGGCCCCTTGATGTTTATTATGATTTTGCCTTTAAGAGTTGTACACTTATCGGCCTGATGTTGGGGTTCACTCAAGCTTCCTTGGGTTGTTGGTGATGTGGTAGAACTAATAAAGTTTTATTGTAATTCTTTTATTGAATTACCAGATGTTTTTGCAATTCATTTATAGAATTGCCAAATGATTTTATAATTCATATTGAATTATCAGTTAAAGAGGACCATTGTATTTAAACCGTGAGCGTAATTAGGGGTCACGGTAAAACTCACTGAGATATGTTATCTCACCCTATCAATTGTTGTTGTTTTTACAGAGAAACAGGGAAAGAAGAAATCAAAACGGCACGATTAGATGACATGTGCTAGATGATGTTGAAGACTTGTTGTCTTTAATCTGTTTAAGTTTCCCTGTTACTTTATGTCAGGGTTATGTAACTTATATTTATTATGAGTTGTATAAACTTTTTTCCGCTTCTCTGCTTTTGGATATTGAACAAATAGGTATGGTTGTATTCTAAGTTACTGACCGATGAAGTTTAAGACAGGTGGATTTGGTTGTATTACCATCGAAAAATTTAGTATGTTCAATACCTTAACAGAGATTATGTCCTCTGATGTATTAAGTTGTGCATTCTAGTATATCTACATGTTAGAAATATTGGGGTGTTACATTATCCCTCATTGGTATGTTGGATTGGGGTTTCCGTGATCTCGTGAGATTTCGTTTCACAGATTGTGCTAAGCCAAAGAAACTTATAAAAATGATTTATTGATATAACCGAATTGGAGTTTCCCGGACCAAATGGGAGCTCCCGCATTATTTGGGGTGGTAAGATAATGAGTTTTTAAAGGAACGAATAAGAGGAATCGTAAGGGGTCTCGGAGTCACTCATTGAGATTTGTAATCTCACTGTTGTTGTTTTGTGATTTACAGGTACCAAGTGAAGAAGCAGTTTGAGTTGATTATCATCTAGTAGAGTCTGATGACTGAACATTATGCTTAGTTATATTTTGTATAATCCTTGTACTTGATCTATGTTGATCAGAGAACTTAGAGGATTTGTTTATCTGCTATGGATTCTATTTTAGTTATCTCGAGTTTGTATTATTACTGACTTGTATTTTAGCATGTTATGGTTCTCGGATCGAGACTTTTTATGCTAGTAGTGGGTTGATCCTGTTATTTTGAATAGTTGTGTGTCGGAATCCATAGTAGTTCGTTATATTCTGATTATCATTGCCTATGTGTTGATTGTCGCTTTAATTAGTATTGCGGGGTGTTACACCATCGGTAGAGGCTAAGAAAAACATATCAAGCAACACCATAATATTACATTAAAAACCTATTACCTTTTAGCAAGATGGAATTTCAATAAAATTTATATAGTTTAAATTGGTCATTTATATTTCTAATTTTGTCATAAGTTGGTCCTTATAAATGGAGCACATAGAAGATCAATATGAAACATAAACGAAAACAAGGAGGACCAATCTCACATAATTTCACAAATTGAAATATAAACAAAAACACAGAGTTGAATGAGACAAAGAAAACTGAAAAGACGAATCCAAAATTTTAGATAAGTAAATATATAGAATATCAGCATCAGTCTCGATAGACTTTGAACTGTACATAGTGGCTGCAGATTTCAGTTGTGCTAGGTGTAACATCCCTAGTTTCGTTAATTTCGGTTTACGAAATTAACTAGCGAATTATTATTCGAGTAAATGATAAGTCGAGTCACAGGCACGTTAGAGGTGCGAAGGAAATATATTTGATTGCTTAACTATGTGAAGTATATTAAGGGTTATTTGATTGTTGATTTAAAATTTGGGGTTTAAGTGGAAATTAAAGTTAAAGGGCAAAACAGTCATTTTGCCCAGTGAGCGGTTATGGCTAATTGAATAGCTAACATAAAGCATATCTAATAATATATGTGGTAGCCAATACTATTGCTAATGATATGAGAGGTGTATTATTGCTTGATTGTTTATTTATTTTAATAGATTTAAGTGGGAATGAGAGAGAGGGTAGTTTGGTCATTTCCATATAAATTTGCCTTCAGCTCATTTAAACCCAAAAACAGCACACACACTCTCATATACTCACTTTGCTGAAATTAAGAAAAGAGGGAGTTGAGAGAGAGAGACCCACGAGAGTGAGAGGGAGAAGAAGAGGAGAGATCAACACCAAATATTCATGCATGTGAGGGTTCATACCACCATTCTTCTCCATTTCATATCCTCTATCCATTGGTACTTTTATTACCACCTATCTCTTCCTTCTCCTCAAAACACCATTCCCACACCTCAAGCTCAAAAGTGAGAAATATGGACTAGTAGCTCAATTGGTAGTGGGAATGCATTGAACTTGTACTTGAGCCGCAGGGTACATGGTTCGATTCCCACGGAAGGCAAAAACTCTACATGGGGGGTAGAGAAGTTCATGATGTGCAGTGCCGGGGTAGCCTATTAGAAAGAAAAGGGCCCGGGCTGTTACATCGAACCCACTTCAAATTCGAATTTCAATATCCCTTAGCTACTGAATTTCCTCCTAATGAGCTTCAATTCACAATGTAGCTTCAGAAATTTTGCTCAAAGCAATTCCCAACTTCTAGAACTTAGCACTAACTAAAAATTCGGTTTGGGCAGCAGCAGTACACAAAGACTGTCAAAACTGTTTTTGAGCAGAATTTGTTGTGAGCTTATATCTTCAACTTGCAACCACCATGGGCCACGAAATTGAGCTCCCAAATACAAACCATGACTTTAATCTTCAACTCAGCAATTAATCTCTTCCTCTTGCTACTCCAATGCATAATGTGGCTACCCCAAAACTCTATTCTTGCTCTAAATATAACATGCAAGCCATAGGAACTCCAAAACTTCATTTTTTGGTGACTTTGAGCTTGAAAGCTCAAGAATGGTGAAGGGAGAGTGGTAAGAGATGAGCTTGTGAAATTGGTATCAATGGGAAGAGAGTGAAAAGCTGAACACAATGGAGTAAAAATTTCTTACATGCAATGAGGATTTGTTGAAATTCCTTGCTCTTCTCTCTCCCTCTCTTCCTCACGTTTCCTCTCTCTCTCTCTACTCTCACTTCTCTCTTTTCTCAACATATAATTCTGAGTTGTTTTTGTGTGAGAGTGATGGTATGGTTCAGTTTTAATGAGCTGAGGGTAATAATGAGATGGAAATGCCTAAAATGCCTTTGGTTTTTTAACTCCCACTTAAAACTAATTCCTAGCCAATCAAGCACATAATAGTTCATACAATCCAAACAATAATGCATCCAAATCATATACTCATGCAAATAAATAAAGATTTCACACCTCTAACGAGACTATGACTCGACTTATTATTTACTTGAATAATAAATCGTCAGGTAATTTTATAAATTGAAATTTACCGAACTAGGGATGTTACAATATACATTTTTATATGATATACAATTTGTTGAATCATTTTTTTTTTACATAATAAAATAATTGTATTGATGTAAATTTACTATAAAATATATTTTCCAATATTTATTCTATATAGTATGTTTTTGTTGTTATTAAATAAAATGATTTTGTTTGACTACATTCAATTTTATTGACCAAATTTATAATTGCATTCAACTAAATATGGCAAAATTTATTTGTTTGACTACATTCAATTTTTTTGAATTATTTTATGTATAATCAAATAAACTATTACCATATTTTGTTGACAATCAATTAAATTAATATTAATATTATTGTATACAGGTAACAACTACATTTGAATTTATTATTAATGTTTGAAAAAATATTTTATTATTAAAGTATGAAATGCTAGTAGTAAAACTGATTTTTAATAAAATACAGAAATTAATATTTATTTAAATAAATACATGTTTTTTTAGTCTATATAATGAAAATTATGTGAGCCTACTTCTCATAACAAACAAAATATCTAGTGAAATTTAACAAAACGTCTTCTCACATCTATCGACCTTATAGGCTTGGTACTTCCCCCAAATGGCAAATCCATTTGTCCTTGCCTTGGCCAAGGATTTAAGAGTGTTGTTTGTTCCGCCAAAATGTAATGCGGATTTCCTTGGCCAAGGATTTTAGAGTGGTGTTTGTTCCGCTCGACTTACCATGTTATCTTGTTGTTGTCTAAGGTAATGAGTTCTATTGTACCACTACGATTGAAACAAATAAAAGATGTGCTTGAGTGTAGCTTCGATATTTACAGTTTGGTAGAAATCTTGTAAAATGAGAGAGGCTCTAAACTTGTTCATTTGTATTGTTTTCTATTGTATTTTATTTCAAATTTGTTTAGGGACTTAAATAGAGGTCCCTAAACAGTTTTGAAATAAATTACAATAGAAAACAATGAAAATGAACAATTTAATTTTAAAGAGTATTCAGTGATTAACAAGTTTAGAGCTTCTCTGATTTTACAAGAATGCTACTGTAACACCCTGGGCCCTTTTCTTTCTAGTAGGCTACCCAAGAGTGCACTCATGATCTTTTATACCCCCCATGTAGACTTTTTGCCTTCCGTGGGAATCGAACCTTGTACTCTGGGGCTTCAGTACAAGTTCAATGCATTCCCACTACCAATTGAGCTAGTCATGTAACACCCTAATATCTCTAACAAGTAGAAATATTAAAATGCACAACTTTAGCATACATTAGAGATTAATATTCCTGTTTAGATATTGAACATAACTAAAATTGTTCGATATTATAAAATATCTCCCATTTAACACCTGTCAATACATCAATAAACCGAATACGGTTCATAACCTCAAACATTAATTCCTAGTGTTCAATATCCTCACAAGGAAAGCGGAAACGATAAATAACTTAATACAGCTCAAGTCATTAATCGATTACAAAGACAACAAGGGAAAATACATAAACTAGGACTTGAAATGACTAAGTCTTCAAATCCTCTCCTCGTGCACGTCATCTACTCGTGCCTTATTGTCTTCTTCTTTCCCTGTTTCTCTGTAAAACAACAACATATGATAGGGTGAGATAACATATCTCAGTGAGTTTCACCGTGACCCCTAACCACACTCTCGATTCATTTATGAATCCTTTCCTTTCAATATAATTAATTATGACGCACACAATTCCTTTCCGAATTGGTCAATAGCATTGGGAGTTTCCTCTCAACCTAAGTACGCCTATTATTTATTAGACTATAGTTCACAACCCAATTCTTGATGGCTATGAACTACCCTCTTTATTAATCTAGTACAACACCTTAAACCATATTTTTCTTCGGTTTGCGGTGAACCCAATCCACTATATGCATCTCAGTGAACATCCTCATATGGGCCTAGCTCAAGGGCGCATGACTTCCCTCTCCCCAGTGTACTAACATCTTGGGTCGTCACCCGTATAAGTCTTAAGCGACCTATTAATCTTTTATAATTAATAACAATCAATTCTAATGAACTAAGAGTTCATTGTTTCACATCTTATTGATCTATGACCGGGTTTAGATTAATCCAAGTTAACCATCTCGCGTCATTGATACAATATCAAAAAGGATAATATTATTGATCTATGACCGGGTTTAGATTAATACAAGTTAACCATCTCGCGTCATTGATACAATATCAAAAAGGATATGTAATCCGTTTAGTTTTTCAAAACCATGTGCCCTCACGTGTCCTAAGTTCGATTTTTAGAAATATTTATAACCTCCAAAACCTTTCTTAAAAAGCAAGTTAATTATGTTAAAACACAAATCAATCAATTTATATGAATAGGTCCTTTTTCAAGCTTTGTAACGCATCTGAGAACACGTTAATCGGGTTCCCGGATCAAAAGTTATGATCAAAACTGTTTTGGGTAAAATTGAGATAGCAGGGTGCGCGTGAGTTGCGCGTAAGCGCAAGGTACGCGTGAAGAAACAGTGGTGGTTGCGCGTAAGTCGCGCGTAAGAGAAAAGTAGGCGCGGAGAGACAGTGGCTATTGATTGTTTTGCGCGTAGTTTGCGCGTGGGTTGCGCGTACGCGCCCCTGGACAGCAAGAACACAATTTTTGACAACATTCCACATCAAATTCTTACCCAATCTCACCTTCAATTCAAACCAATTCATACTAGAACCACAATCAAACAGTTGACACATGAAAAACACATAATTTCAAGTCCAACACATCAACCAACAATTAACAATATCAACCAAAATCGATTTAATTAGACATTGTTTCGAAAACCTCAAAAATACGTTATTTCACGAAATACGGTTTTGACTCAATTACACTCGTTTCGAAATCAAAACACCAAGTCATTCAGCATACCAAAACAATAATAGTCAAAATATAAAATCCCTAAACGTTAGTAAAACACACCTATCGTGATGAAAATCACGAAATGCTCAGAGACTTCGCGAGACGCTCAAAACACGAAACCCCTCGAACAATCCCCGTACGATGTCCTAAGCTTCCACGAACTCGAACCCACTTCAAATTCGAATTTCAATATCCCTTAGCTACTGAAGTTTCTCCTAATGAGCTTCAATTCACAATGTAGCTCCAGAAATTTGGTCAAAGTCATTCCCAACACCTAGAACATGGCACTAACTTCAAATTCGGTTTGGGCAACATCTGTACACTGTTTTGCAATAGGTATCGAAACCAGTGCCTAATGTGTAGATAATTTTCTCTATTTTCGAATGGTTCAAGTCCCACACCGATATGATGAGTATTCAGGGAGCTATGGCTAAAACAATGTGGCTGATTTAAAATCGTTCTGTTATAAAAGTGAAACTTGTAACTAATATTTCTCCCTCAATACTCAGTCAAATCAAGTGGTTCTTGTGCCAAAATCGAAGGGTTTTGAGTGTAGTTTCTAAATAAATAAAAATGGACTTCATATGAGTTTTATAGAGATAGTTATAAGAGAAATACCAAAGGTACTGAAAGCTGCTTTTGTGCAGAAATTCTGGGTACTTAGAGAAACCTATTTCCATGGCCTTAAACTCCATCCAAAATTGACCTCAGCTCCAATTCTCTGTTTTAATGACTCTAAATTCCAATGTAACTACTGTTTGGTTCTAAGTAAGCTTCCAATTTGACATGCAACTCAATCCCAAACTTCAACTACCACACACAATGCAAGAAACTCCATTTTTGATCAACTTTGAGGTAGAGAAGGTGAAATGAGGTAGAGAAGGGAATAGCTTCTGATCTTTGAATCAATAGATAGAGGAGGAAAAACTGAGTCTAATGGTGCAAGAAAATGTAACATGCATCATGATTTGTTCCCTCTTCTTCTCTCCATCTCTCTCACGAGTTTCTCTCTCTCTCTCTCAAACCCTCTCTTCTCTTTTCTTTCTTCTTTTCTAAAATTCTGAATCATGAGAGTGTGTGAGTGTTGTGTGTGTTTTAGTGATGAGAATAAATGTGTCTTCAGCTGGGGAAAATTTAAATGGGTGTGCAATGACTGTTTTGCCCCTATCCTTAATTATCCACTTAAAACACAATTTCATCAACAACCAATCAACTATTCACATGATAATTCAGACAATTATGCATTCTAATAATAATATTTAGCAATCATATAGATTTCTTTCGCGACAACCTCATCTCCGTGACTTGACTTATTACTTACTCGAGTAATAAATCACTAGTTAATTTCGTAAGCCGAAATTAACGAAACTAGGGATGTTACAATCACCCCAACTTGAAAGATTTTGTCCTCAAAATCGTTCTCCTCAAAATCATTCAAGTCCTATACCCATAGTTGATGCGAGACCATCACTTATCGATGAATAAACTGTATCTGACCTTCTATACAGACACTAGCAGTCATTTACCCACGTGTACCCACAGTTTATTTTAGAAAACAGTTTCATAACTTAGAGTGGAAACACGTATCTCACTTTCAAAACGGGAGGAGTCCGATTTATTCCATCTTAGCCGTAGCTTGGATTTGAAGGAACGGATATCTATAAGAGGATTGCTTTGAACTCAAACCACACAATATCCGGAAGAAAAGTTTTCTTCTCTTCTCGAGTTACACTTACATAAGCACTTAACTCGTTTTACTCAAAATTTCCCCGGAAGAAATGGAATTGTTTTACAAAATAAATTGACTTTTAACCAAGTAAATATAGGAAAACGATTTTTCTTGCAACTCGACCCAAGAAAACTTTTAAAATCGTAGTGAAATACTCTTTTTATCAAAGTAACTACAGAATTTGGAAGGAAATTCGTTTTATTTGGGTAAAAATTATTTTCAATGGGGTTTTCTAAAAAAAAATGATACTTTGAAAAATATACTATCATCCAAAAACGATAATTCACCCCAACTTAAAAATGACCTTACTGAATGCACGACGTTTCAACAAAAGATTTCTCTCATTCTCAGATTTTAAAAGTTTTACAATGTCGAAAGTGAGAATAAAAGTATTACTTTGTTGAAATCAACCATTTGGGTGATCAGAATCTTACAAATTTCCCTCGTCATGCTTTAATTTGGCCCCTTTAGGGTTAAAATACTTAGGTCAGTTTGAGGAAAGAATTTGGAAGGAGATTGTGCCGAAAGGAAAGCGGATATTTGATTTTTAAAGTAGGGACAGAGTCAGGCGCTCAGGTCGGGCCTTTGGCACACGGTCCGAGCTCCTTTATCTGTACCTTTGTTGAAAATTTTGTTTTTCTTGAACCGCTATTCCATTCGATCCAATTCGTTCTCTTACAATTCTTTTCTCAAATTAGCCTAGTAACAAAACTTCAAGGTTGACCAAAAAATTTATATATTTCATGATAAAAACAGGCATGGACCTATCGCCTCAAAAATGACACAAAGTTGGTTATAGAATTCGCTATCAAGGACTCATGTGTTATACACTCACTGTCCCATCATTTAGTCTTAGCCCGACATGTGGTTCTTCCATAGACATTCCTCCATCAAAACAGTGTAGTGAGTAAAAACTTTTTACTACAGATATCCAACCCATCGGATTTCTCGCAGAAATAGTCTCGAACGTTGTGCTATAATCAGAACAACTCTAAGTTTAGCACATACTTGCTCTATTGACATTTAACCCATAGGATCAGGATCGAGAAACTAGTCTTGACTCATCCTGTGGATTAAAGTCATGACACTTACTGTTAACCCTAACAAAATCAAGGTTAATGATTGGAATCTTATCCCAGTAGCGAAAGCTCGAATACTATATCTGCTAAAAGATAATTTCCCTAACATGGCTTGATACTTCTCTTACTTGTAAGTAAAATCACGAGTTTGTCAAAACTTTTACTCATTTCGGGTAGATAATTGAGGAACTTAAGTCAACAGTTCTCTTAGAAACACCTCTAGCATTTTGGTTAGTCACTGGTATAATCGATGCTTTTGACTGACTCACGAATGGGTATTAAACAATTTTATCACATACCCAAAGGAGTCGGTTTCCTTAACTACTCCAAAATACTATAAGAGTGCGTCTTTCAAACCTCATAACTCGGTTCACATAAGTCAACCCTAAAACTTGATACCCTTTCACAGGATACGGCTTTTCAGAATTCTCTAAGTCAAAGACTTATCCAAGATCACTATCCTTCTGGATCAATCAGGCTGAGACTTTGATACCTATGTCTTTTTAGGTCTTTTCCATACATATGCTAAGGAAATAAGAGTTTCGGTATTAGGAATCTTACTAGGACGACATAAGGTTTCCTTAGAGGGTAGGCTTTATTACCATTCTATGAAATTCTCGCTTTATTGATTAACCTTTGCGTAGCGATTATTCTCGGACTAATTATGAAATTGAAACAGTGGTGGCACCAAGGAGATTTTGAAAATGAAAAGTTTAGGGAATCAAACGAACACACCATAAGTGTCTCCGTATTGATTCATAAAATTTTAGTATAATATCATTAAACATTTCCTTGGCCCAACTTCTCTTCGAATTTCCGTAACTGTCCAAGCATAGTCATTACGATCACGTTAATTAATCAAGCTTCAGACGAGTTCTACTTCCAGAACAACATCCCGCTCAACACTTAGGTGACTTTGAGCTTCCCGCTCTTCTGACAGCCTAAATGGGGTTTAAAATCTAAGACTTCGGCAAAAGCTTCCCATTGTTGAAAAACTAGACTATTAATGACAATTTCCGAAAAATAGGTTTCTTGGAAAAGCTTACAATGAAGGTTATCATGAATCGGTGTCTAGGAGTCTAAACAGAATGATTGGAAATCCTTTTCCAATTTCCAGTGCAAATGCAGAATTCAAAGTCTACAAATATGTTGGGGTATAACTGTGTAGGGTAAGACAGAGGTACACTTCAGAATAAAATTGGAAACCTATTTTAAGACCAACTCAGATGTATAGAAATTTTGGTTAGCTTTCCAACGCCTCTCAGAACATAGAAATCGGAGTTCCAGAGTAGAAGTTATGAATAAAATGAGTCGGAAGACTGACGAAAATTTCTCACAGGCTGAGAGTGGCGTGCACTTAACCAGAGGGTTGCCATAAAGTCATTCTATCGGCTCCCTTTTCTAGTTCCATTTTGAAAGGGATTTGGTTCAAGGGTTCGGGTCTGGAACTAATCCGATCAACATTTGGTAACTTTGTTTACCTATACAAAGATTGCTCCATCGCTTGCTAGAGTAGCTTTATAACAATTCGAGATGTGATTCAGAAAGAACATAATCTTGATCTAGATTTGAAAATTATCCAAAAGGATTCTCTAATTGTGACATAAGTCAGGGTTCTAGTTTGAGTCACTAACAAGGATTAATTGCTAAACCGTACATCTGTCCCGAGTAGATTGGTTTCAAAGGTCATAGCTCTGAGGTGTCAGCTAATCTTAATTGATCTTAGATCAATGACTTAGCTGCAACGCAACAGTTACCTTGGGTTCAGGAACTGAGCAGTCATCCACAGTTTTCCTCGAACAAATCCGGATGCCCAACTATAGCACTTCGCTTATGCTGCGTGCTCTGATGAAACGAGAAGGCTAGGATTCTAAGGTTTAGGTTTTGGACATTTTCGGGGCCGAGGCAACTAATCGTCATCATTCTCAGTAATTTACATGAAACATTGAGTGGATCCTAACTCAATACGTCACATAATATACTGAAAGGTTCTGACATTTTAATTGTCTAAGTCCCTAGCTGACTCGATCTAACCTATTGACCCAAAGGTCTCTAAGTCCGACAAGGTCGAACTGCTCTGATACCAAAATGTAACACCCTAATATCTCTAACAAGTAGAAATATTAAAATGCACAACTTTAGCATACATTAGAGATTAATATTCCTGTTTAGATATTGAACACAACTAAAATTGTTCGAAATTATAAAATATCTCCCATTTAACACCTGTCAATACATCAATAAACCGAATACGGTTCATAACCTCAAACATTAATTCCTAGTGTTCAATATCCTCACAAGGAAAGCGGAAACGATAAATAACTTAATACAGCTCAAGTCATTAATCGATTACAAAGACAAGGGAAAATACATAAACTAGGACTTGAAATGACTAAGTCTTCAAATCCTCTCCTCGTGCACGTCATCTACTCGTGCCTTATTGTCTTCTTCTTTCCCTGTTTCTCTGTAAAACAACATATGATAGGGTGAGATAACAAATCTCAGTGAGTTTTACCGTGACCCCTAACCATACTCTCGATTCATTTAAGAATACTTTCCTTTCAATATAATTAATTATGACACACCCAATTCCTTTCCGAATTGGTCAATAGCATTGGGAGTTTCCTCTCAACCTAAGTACGCCTATTATTTATTAAACTATTGTTCACAACCCAATTCTTGCTGGCTATGAACTATCCTCTTTATTAATCTATTTAGTACAACATCTTAAACCCTTTTTCTTTTCTTCGGTTTGCGATGAACCCAGATCACCTATGCACCTCAGTGACTACATCTTTGGGTCTAGTTCGAGGGCTCATGACTTCCCTCTCCCTAGTGTACTAACATCTTGGGTCGTCACCCGAATTTGATATAATTTATATATCACACCCGCATTGGGCCGTCAATCTTATTTAATACCCGCATTGGGCCGTCAATCGTGAAACATAAACAGTCTTATGATGATCGTATAATCATCCCATATTCAATCATCCAATGTCAAGTTGAAAAGTTGAACTTATAGTTCATTTTCTTTTCAGTAAAACATGTCCTCACACGTGTACTATGACAATCGTACTTAAAATGTAAGAAAACCTTTAACATATGAAACGGCGTCGAAAAATTGCAAAAGACCACTTGTTGGAAAGCTCTCTGAGCCTAGTTTCTGAAAATGATTTTCATTTTCCTAAATAAGCATCCAGTTGGTATAGTTTTTCAAAATTAGACAGAATAGTTCCCAGATTGGACAGAATCTGTCCCCTGACTTCAAGCAATTACAAAATGACCAAAACTTGACCAATTAGCACCAAACTTGAGTTTAAACAGAAGCCAATTGAGTCTATATTTTAACAGAACAGGAATTATTCAAAACGGATTTCAATTGAGAGTACAAAACCCAAAACACTGGACCTATACCCAGTTTAACTTCAGAAATTTGACCCAACTTGGGATACTCATAACTCAAGATACACAACTCCAAATTTAACCAAACCAAAGGCAAAATGACCAAAATTAAGTCACCTTTCTAACAAAATAAGGCCCATAATTTTTGGACCAACAAAACGTTCCCAGTTTCAAAAAGATAGTACCTGTGCTCAGAATGCTTCCAGAATATTACCCTAACTTGTGAAACCAATAAACTGAGCTATACAACTCCAATTTTGATGAAACTAGTGCCAAATTAAAGAGCCTTAAGTCTATTTTTTTAAAAATGCAGGACACAGAATACTATGATTACCAGAACTCACGAAACAACCGAAACACTGAACACATATCCAGAACTTTCCAACAGTGAAATCTTATCAACAGTTTTTTTTCCTAATTTTCAGCAACCATCCATTTTAAACAATGCACACAATGTGTGTGTCACATTAGAACAGAACATACATATAAATCCATTTCAGAAATCCACCAAATCAATCCACAAATCAACATATAAATTGACAATTAAACCGTAAAACGTAGTTTTTCCGAAAAACGGCTTTCGACTCAAAATTTCGAAATGAATCAAAACGACACAAACAATCACTTTCAACCATCATTTCAGAAACAAAAACGAAACCTAAACGTGAGTAAAACTCACCTATCGTGATGAAAATCGCGAAAAACCGAGACTTCGAGAAGTGCTCAAGAACGAGAAAATGCACGAACAGTCCCCGTAACACACGAACACGCTCCGAACGCCTCCAACACCGAACCCAACAACCCAAAGCTCCGAAACAGCAACCTCAACACCTCAATTTCTCCTAGAATCGACAATGTTGAGTCTAATAGAGCTTCAAAACTGAATTTGAGACCACCAAGCAACATGCAAGGGTACAAAGGTTAGTTTTTGAGCAATAAAAGCTTGGAAGTTCTTTAATGGCATCTTGAGAATGAGGAAGAACTAGCTCCAGATATTGGTACCATTGGATTGAAAACGAAAAATGGAGTAGAAAGGAGCAAAACAAACTTACATGCAAGCAAAGGTGAAGAACTCTTCTTTTCTCCTTCCTCCTTCTCTCTCTCGTGTCTCCCTCTTCTCTCTCTCTATGTTCTTCTCAATTTCAGAATTTGGGAAAACAATGAAGATGTGTTGGTTTGTGTTGTTTGAGCTGAGGGTGTTTTTTAAACTATAGGAAATGACCCTTATACCCTTGGCTTACTTAACTCTCACTTAACCTATTTCTAATCAATCAAGCCCTCATTAATTTATATAACTTAGGAATTTAACTACCATTCCCATGACAACTCACACAATTCAAATAAAATTGCATGTAACTCATATGATTAACCAATTAAATATTGCTTTCGCGACATAATCATATCAATGACTCGATTTATCATTTAATCGAATAATAAATCACTAGCTAATTCTGTAAACTGAAATTAACGAAACTAGGGATGTTACAATCACCCCAACTTGAAAGATTTTGTCCTCAAAATCACTCAAGTACCATGCACCTAGTTGACACGAAATTTCATCCGATGATCAACTATTTTCGACTTTTCGATTGCAGACACTAGCAGTTATGGACTAATTGTATACCTACAATCTGTTTAGAAAACAATCTTACAGCTTATAGTAGAAATATGTCTGTCGCCACCAAAGCTAAAAGAGCTCAGAATGTTCCTGCTTAAATGTAGCATTGGGTTGGAAGGAAATGATATTTATGAGAGGATTGCTTTGAACTCAAACCACACTGTATCCAGAAGAAAAGTTTTCTTCTCTTCCCGAGTTACACTTACATAAGCGCTTAACTCGTTTTACTCAAAATTCCCACAGAAGAAAACGAAGTTGTTTTATAAAATAAGTTGAGAGTCCAATGAATATGGAAAAACGATTTTTCTTGTAACTCGACCCTCTGAAAATTGTAGTGAAATACTCTTTTTATTAAATCAACTCCAGAATTTGGAAGTAAATTCGTTTCATTTGGGTAAAAATTATTTTCAATGGGGTTTCCAAACAATGATACTTGAAGAATACGATTATTCAAAAAAAAAACGATAATTCACCCCAACTTATAAATGACCTTACTCAATGCATGACGTTTCAACAAAAGATACTTTCACTTTAAATTTTTTTTTTAAGAGTTACAATGTCAGAAGTGAGAGTAAAAGTATTACTTTTATTGAATTCAATCATTTGTGTTATCGAAATCTCACAAATTTCCCTCGTCAGTGTTTCAGTTTGGCCCCTTCTAAGGATAAAATACTTAGGTCAGCTTGAGATAGGAATTTGGAAGGAGATTGAGTCAAAAGAAAAGCGGATATTTGATTTTTGAAATTAGGGACAGAATCAGGCGCTCAGATCGGGCCTTCGGGCTCACAGTCCTACTCTTTTATCTGTACCTTTATTTGAAAACTTTGTTTTCTCTAACCGCTATTCTATTCGATCCAACTCGTTTCCTTTCAATTCTTTTCTCAAATTAACCTAATAGTAAAATTTCAATGTTAACCCAAAGATTTTTGTATTTCATGTTGAAAAACAGGCATGTACCAATCGCCTAGATAAACGATACAAAGATAGTTAGAGGTTTCACTATCAAGGACTCATGTTTGTACACTCACAGTCCTATCATTTAGTCTCAGTTCGACGTGTGGTTCTTCCATAGACATTCCTCCGTCAGGAGAGTGTAGTGGGTAAAACCTTTTTGCTACGCATATCCTACCCATTTGAATTCCTCGCATAAACAGCTAGGTACGTTGTGCTATAGTCAGAACAACTCTAAATTTAGCACATACTTGCTCTATTGACATCTAACCAATAGAATATCAGGATCGAAAAACTAGTTTTGATTCATCCAGTGGATTAAAGTCATGACAACTTACTGTTAACCCTAACGAAAATCAAGGTTAACCATTGGAATCTTATCCCAGTAGCGGAAGCTCGAATACTCTAACTGCTAAAAGATGATTGCCCTAACATGGCTTGATACTTCTCTTACTTGTAAATAAAATCACAAGTTTGCCAAAACTTCTACTCCTTTCGGGTAGATAATTGAGGAACTTAAGTCATCTGTTCTCTTAGAAACACCTCTAGCATTTTGGTTAGTCACTAGTACAAACCATGTTCTTGACTGACTCACGAATGGGTAAGGTTTTGTAGAAAAATTTTCGCAAAAGCGTTTGAATATAAAATAGTTTAATAAGATACCCATAGGAGTCGGTTCCTTTAACTAACCCGAAATACTAATAAGAGTGCATCTTCAAACCTCATGACTCGGTCTGTGGAACTCAATCCGGAAACCTGATAACCTTACACAGGGTACGGCTTTTTTCGGAATCTTGCAAGTCAACGACTTCTCCAAAACCAACGGTCTTTTTGGATCAACCAGGCTGAAGTTTTGATACCTATGCCTTTCTAGGTCTTGACCACTCAGACACTAAGGAGGTAAGAGTTTCGGTATTAGGAATCTTACTAGAACGACATAAGGTTTTCCTTAGAAGATAGGATTCATTGGCATTCTAGGAACTTCTTGATTTATCAATTAACTTCGGCGTAACGATTAATCTCGGATTCAATATGAAATTGAAATAGTGGTGGCACCAAGGAGATTATTAAAAACAAAAATGTTATTTGGGGAATCAAACGAGTGCACCTATAGTGTCTTCGTATTGATTCATAAAATCGAGTAAAATATCATTAAACATTTCCTTGGCCTATCTTCTTTTCGAATTCCCGTAACTATCCGAATATAATCATTACGATTGCATTAATCAATCAATCTTCCGAACTAGTTCTACTTCTAGAACAACATCCCGTTCGACACTTAGATAACTTTGAGCTTCTCGCTCTTCAGACAAACTAGATGGGGTTGATAGTCTAAGACTTCGGCAAAAGCTTCCAATTGTTGAAAGACTAGAACTATTGATAACCATTTCCGAGAAATCAGTTCCTTGGAAAAACTCACAATGAAGGTTATCTTGAATCGGTGTCTAGGAGTCTAAACTGAATGATTAGAAATCCTTTCCAACTTCCCGTGTGAATTGCAGAATTCAAAGTCTATAAATGTGTTGGGGTGTATGGGTGTAGGGTAAGACAGAGGTACATTTCAGAATAAAATGGGAAACTTAATTTACGACCAACTTAGGTGTAAAGACAATTTCGTTAGCTTTCCAATGCCTCTCAGAACATAAAAATCGGAGTTCCGGAGTAAAAGTTATGAATAAAATGAGTCGGAAGACTGACGAAAATTTCTCACAGGCTGAAAGTGGCATGCAGATAAACTGAGGGTTATAGTAGAGTTATTTCTATTGGCATCACCTAATGATCACATCCTGAGAGAAAATTGGTTCAAGAATCGTAATCGGAAATTAATCCGGGCAACATTGGTAATCTAGCTTGCCGATACCGAGATTGCACTACAGTTGACTAGGTTGGCGTCCTAATATTCCAAAGTATGACTCTGAGAAAAACAGATCTTGATCTAGACTTGGGAGTTATCCTAGAGAATTCTCTAGTGGTGACATAAATCAGGGTTATAGCTTAAGTCACTAAGAATGATTAATTTTCTAAACTGTATATCGATCCCGAGTAGATTGATTTCATAGGTCATAGCTCCGAGGTGTCAGCTAATCTTAACAGATCTTAGACCAATAACTTAGCTGCAACACAATAGTTTCCTTGCGGAACTGAGTAGTCGTCCACAGTTTTCCTCGAACAAATCCGGATGCCCATCTGTAGCCCTTCGCTTCTACTGCGCGCTCTGATGAAACAAGGAGGCTAGGATTCTAAGGTTTAGGTTTTGGACATTTTCGGAGCTGAGGCAACTAATCGTCATCATTCTCAGTAATTTACATGAAACATTAAATGGATCCTGACTCAATACGTCACGTAATATACTGAAAGGTTCTGACATTTTAATTGTCTAAGTCCCTAGTTGACTTGATCTAACCTATTGACCCAAAGGTCTCTAAGTCCGACAAGGTCGAACCGCTCTGATACCAAAATGTAACACCCTAACATCTCTAACAAGTAGAAATATTAAAATGCACAACTTTAGCATACATCAGAGATCAATATTCCTGTTTAGATATTGAACACAACTAAAATTGTTCGATATTATAAAATATCTCCCATTTATCACGTGTCGATACATCAATAAACCGAATACAGTTCATAACCTCAACATTAATTCCTAGTGTTCAATATCCTCACAAGGAAAGCGGAAACGATAAATAACTTAATACAGCTCAAGTCATTAATCGAGTACAAAGACAACAAGGAAAGATACATAAACTAAGACTTGAAATAACTAAGTCTTCAAATCCTCTCCTCGTGCACGTCATCTACTTGTGCCTTATTGTCTTCTTCTTTCCCTGTTTCTCTGTAAAACAACAACATATGATAGGGTGAGATAACACATCTCAGTGAGTTTTACCGTGACCCCTAACCATACTCTCGATTCATTTAAGAATACTTTCCTTTCAATATAATTAATTATGACGCACCCAATTCCTTTCCGAATTGGTCAATAGCATTGGGAGTTTCCTCTCAACCTAAGTACGCCTATTATTTATTAAACTATAGTTCACAACCCAATTCTTGATGGCTATGAACTATCCTCTTTATTAATCTATTTAGTACAACATCTTAAACCCTTTTTCTTTTCTTCGGTTTACGATGAACCCAGATCACCTATGCACCTCAGTGACTACATCTTTGGGTCTAGTTCGAGGGCTCATGACTTCCCTCTCCCTAGTGTACTAACATCTTGGGTCGTCACCCGAATTTGATATAATTTATATATCACACCCGCATTGGGCCGTCAATCTTATTTAATACCCGCATTGGGCCGTCAATCGTGAAACATAAACAGTCTTATGATGATCGTATAATCATCCCATATTCAATCATCCAATGTCAAGTTGAAAAGTTGAACTTATAGTTCATTTTCTTTTCAGTAAAACATGTCCTCACACGTGTACTATGACAATCGTACTTAAAATGTAAGAAAACCTTTAACATATGAAACGGCGTCGAAAAATTGCAAAAGACCACTTGTTGGAAAGCTCTCTGAGCCTAGTTTCTGAAAATGATTTTCATTTTCCTAAATAAGCATCCAGTTGGTATAGGTTTTTCAAAATTAGACAGAATAGTTCCCAGATTGGACAGAAGAATCTGTCCCCTGACTTCAAGCAATTACAAAATGACCAAAACTTGACCAATTAGCACAAAACTTGAGTTTAAACAGAAGCCAATTGAGTCTATATTTTAACAGAACAGGAATTATTCAAAACGGATTTCAATTGAGAGTACAAAACCCAAAACACTGGACCTATACCCAGTTTAACTTCAGAAATTTGACCCAACTTGGGATACTCATAACTCAAGATACACAACTCCAAATTTAACCAAACCAAAGGCAAAATGACCAAAATTAAGTCACCTTTCTAACAAAATAAGGCCCATAATTTTTGGACCAACAAAACGTTCCCAGTTTCAAAAAGATAGTACCTGTGCTCAGAATATTACCCTAACTTGTGAAACCAATAAACTGAGCTATACAACTCCAATTTTGATGAAACTAGTGCCAAATTAAAGAGCCTTAAGTCTATTTTTTTAAAAATGCAGGACACAGAATACTATGATTACCAGAACTCACGAAACAACCGAAACACTGAACACATATCCAGAACTTTCCAACAGTGAAATCTTATCAACAGTTTTTTTTCCTAATTTTCAGCAACCATCCATTTTAAACAATGCACACAATGTGTGTGTCACATTAGAACAGAACATACATATAAATCCATTTCAGAAATCCACCAAATCAATCCACAAATCAACATATAAATTGACAATTAAACCGTAAAACGTAGTTTTTCCGAAAAACGGCTTTCGACTCAAAATTTCGAAATGAATCAAAACGACACAAACAATCACTTTCAGCCATCATTTCAGAAACAAAAACGAAACCTAAACGTGAGTAAAACTCACCTATCGTGATGAAAATCGCGAAAAACCGAGACTTCGAGAAGTGCTCAAGAACGAGAAAATGCACGAACAGTCCCCGTAACACACGAACACGCTCCGAACGCCTCCAACACCGAACCCAACAACCCAAAGCTCCGAAACAGCAACCTCAACACCTCAATTTCTCCTAGAATCGACAATGTTGAGTCTAATAGAGCTTCAAAACTGAATTTGAGACCACCAAGCAACATGCAAGGGTACAAAGGTTAGTTTTTGAGCAATAAAAGCTTGGAAGTTCTTTAATGGCATCTTGAGAATGAGGAAGAACTAGCTCCAGATATTGGTACCATTGGATTGAAAACGAAAAATGGAGTAGAAAGGAGCAAAACAAACTTACATGCAAGCAAAGGTGAAGAACTCTTCTTTTCTCCTTCCTCCTTCTCTCTCTCGTGTCTCCCTCTTCTCTCTCTCTATGTTCTTCTCAATTTCAGAATTTGGGAAAACAATGAAGATGTGTTGGTTTGTGTTGTTTGAGCTGAGGGTGTTTTTTAAACTATAGGAAATGACCCTTATACCCTTGGCTTACTTAACTCTCACTTAACCTATTTCTAATCAATCAAGCCCTCATTAATTTATATAACTTAGGAATTTAACTACCAGTCCCATGACAAATCACACAATTCAAATAAAATTGCATGTAACTCATGTGATTAAGCAATTAAATATTGCTTTCGCGACATAATCATATCAATGACTCGATTTATCATTTAATCGAATAATAAATCGCTAGTTAATTCTGTAAACTGAAATTAACGAAACTAGGGATGTTACATACCATCCCCCTCACCATATCAACGGGAGTTGGAGCACCTCGACACCTACTTGGAGCGAGCTCGTTAGCTACTCAGCTTGGCGAGCATCTCGTCCTAGCACAACTGAAATCTGCAGCCACTATGTACAGTTCAAAGTCTATCGAGACTGATGTTGATATTCTATATATTTACTTATCTAAAATTTTGGATTCGTCTTTTCAATTTTCTTTGTCTCATTCAACTCTGTGTTTTTGTTTATATTTCAATTTGTGAAATTATGTGAGATTGGTCCTCCTTGTTTTCGTTTATGTTTCATATTGATCTTCTATGTGCTCCATTTATAAGGATCAACTTATGACAAAATTAGAAATATAAATGACCAATTTATACTATATAAATTCTATTGAAATTCCATCTTGCTAAAAGGTAATAGGTTTTTAATGTAATATTATGGTGTTGCTTGATATGTTTTTTTTAGCCTCTAACCGATAGAGTATTTAATGGTCGTTTGAATTATTGTTTAAGAAAAGGATGACATAGAATTAACGATCCATGACCATATTTAATAGTATATATAAAGATATATAATACCTATTATATATTAATTTATTAATATATACATTTTTATATGATATACAATATGTTGAATCATTTTTTTTCAAATAATAAAATAATTGTATTGATATAAATTTACTATAAAATATATTTTCCAATATTTATTCTATATAGTATTTTTTGTTGTTATTAAATAAAATGATTTTGTTTGACTACTTTCAATTTTATTGACCAAATTTATAATTGCATTCAACTAAATATGGCAAAATTTATTTGTTTGACTACATTCAATTTTTTTTGAATTATTTTATGTATAATCAAATAAACTATTACCATATTTTGTTGACAATCAATTAAATTAATATTAATAGGCTTAAATATGCTTTTGGTCCCTGCAAATATAGCGTGTTTTGATTTTAGTCCCTGTAAAATTTTTTGCTTTAAAAAGGTCCCTTCAAATACCAACTTTTTCATTTTCGTCCTTCTGTTAACTCCTCTGTTACAAAAACGCTGATGTGGCAAACTGAGTTTTGACTTGTAATTTTTTTTCTTTTCTAATTTTTTTATGCTGAGTTGGCATGCCATGTATTAAATTACATGTTATAAAAAATTGAAAAAAAATTCATTTTCTTTTATTTTTCATTTTCTTCCTCTTCTCCCTTCCCCACCTTCTTCATCTTCAAGAACTCAAGCACAGTCCACAACCCAGAATCCCAAATGGATACCCGGAAAAAAAGAATATCATCTTCTTCAAATAATGAAACTCAAAGTGGAGGTGGAGGAAGAGTAATATGGTGTTGCTGAGAATGGAAAAGGGAAGGGTTTCATTTTGCATTTGATTGGGAGCTTGTATTTGGGATTGGGAAGGTGTGGAGTCTATGGCTAAAGGTTACAAGTATGAATGTAAAACTAGGAATGAGATTGAGCATGGCTGTGTGATAGGGTTGGAGTAGAAAATGAATATGTAACACCCTAACATCTCTAACAAGTAGAAATATTAAAATGCACAACTTTAGCATACATCAGATATTAATATTCCTGTTTAGATATTGAACACAACTAAAATTGCTCGATATTATAAAATATCTCCCATTTATCACCTGTCAATACGTCAATAAACCGAATACGGTTCATAACCTCAACATTAATTCCTAGTGTTCAATATCCTCACAAGGAAAGCGGAAACGATAAATAACTTAATACAGCTCAAGTCATTAATCGAGTACAAAGACAACAAGGGAAGATACATAAACTAAGACTTGAAATGACTAAATCTTCAAATCCTCTCCTCGTGCCTTATTGTCCTCTTCTTTCCCTGTTTCTCTGTAAAACAACAACATATGATAGGGTGAGATAACATATCTCAGTGAGTTTCACCGTGACCCCTAACCACACTCTCGATTCATTTAAAAATCCTTTCCTTTCAATATAATTAATTATGACGCACCCAATTCCTTTCCGAATTGGTCAATAGCATTGGGAGTTTCCTCTCAACCTAAGTACGCCTATTATTTATGAATCTATTGTTCATAGCCCAATTCTTGATGACAATGTACAATCCTCTTAATTAACCTAGTACAACACCTTAAACCATTTTTCTTCGGTTTGCGGTGAACCCAATCCACTATATGCATCTCAGTGAACATCCTCTTATGGGCCTAGCTCAAGGGCTCATGACTTCCCTCTCCCTAGTGTACTATCATCTTGGGTCGTCACCCGTATAAGTCTTTAACGACCTTTCAATCTTATAAAGTTATAATCAATCAATTAAAATGAACAAATAATCAATTGTTTGACATCTTATTGATCTATGACCGGGTTTAGATTAATCTACATTAACCATCTCGCGTCATTGATACAATATCAAATTAGAACTTAAAGTTTGTTTTGTTTTGAAAAACATATGTTCTCACACGTAACTAAGTTTGTTTTTACAACATATTTATACTTTCCAAAACCTTTCCTCAAAACCAAGTTGATTATTTGTTAAAAACCCAAATCAATCCATTTATATGAATAGGTCATTTTTCAAGCTTCGTAACGCATCTGAGAACACGTTAATCGGGTTCCTGGATCAAAAGTTATGATCAAAACTGTTTTAGGTAAAATTGAGATAGCAGGGTGCGCGTAAGTTGCGCGTAAGCGGAACATACGCGTGAAGAAACAGTGGTTATTGCCCGTAAGTCGAGCGGAAGCGCAAAGTACGTGCAGAGAGACAGTAGCTAATTATTGTTTTGCGCGTAGTTTACGCTTGAGTTGCGCGTGCGCACCCCTGTACAGCAATAACATGATTTTTGACAGCATTCCACATAAAAATTTTACCCAATCTCACCTTCAACTCAATCCAATTCATACTAGAACCACAATCAAACAGTTCACACATGAAAAACACATAATTTCAAGTCCAACAAATCAACCAACAATCAACAATATCAACCAAAATCGATTTAATTAGACATTGTTTCGAAAACCTCAAAAATACATTATTTCACGAAATACGGTTTTGACTCAAAATTCATTCCGAAATCAAAACACCAAGACATTCCAACATACCAACACAATCAAAAACAAATTGTGAAAACCCTAAACGTGAGTAAAACTCACCTTTCGTGATGAGAATCACGAAATGCTCCGAGACTTCGCGAGACGCTCAAAACACGAAACCCATTGAACAATGCCCGTACGATGTCCTAAGCTTCCACAAACTCGAACCCAGTTTGTAACATCCCTAGTTTCGTTAATTTCGGTTTACGAAATTAACTAGAGATTTATTATTTGATGAAATAATAAATCTGGCCATGAATGTATGATTGTCGCGAAAGCAATATATATAATTGCTAAGCTATGTGATTCCTTGGATTATTATTGAAATTGTGTAGTTGTTTGAGGAGAAATTGGGTAGAATTTAGAATTAAGTGAGAATTAAGGAACCAAGGGGCATTTTGGTCATTGTATAGAATTACCCTCAACTCACAACACTTTTAATCAACCCCACTCTCTCTTCTTTCATCACTTTTGTTGAAGTCAAAGGAGAGAAAAATAGAAAGAGAAAGAGAGAGAAGAGAGAAAGGGGGCGAGAGGAAGAAGAAGAAAAGAATGGAGAGGAAACTCCATTGAAGCTCGTGTGTAAGTATCCAAACCATCATCTTTCTCCATTTTTAATTTCTTATTCAATGATACCAATTTTAGAAGCTCCTTCCTCCTCATTCACTATTTGCCATTGTTAGGTTTTAAAGCCCCAAATTGGTCAACAGTGGAGTTTGGGTCATTGAAGATGGTTTTAGGGTGATTGAGTTGCTGGTTGTGAATCCCAGTAGATGGGTTTTCGATTTTGGAAGCGATTGGACGAGTTCGTGAAGTTCGGAACGTGTTCGTGCGTTACGGGTCGTTTGAACTTCGGAGAGTCTCGATGTTTCGTGATTTTTATTACGATAGGTGAGTTTTACTCATGTTTAGGGAATTCATACTTTAATTTGATTGTGTTAAACTTCTGAGATCGATTGATGTTTTGGTTTCAAAACGATTTTTGAGTCAAAAATCGAATTTTTGAAAGATATCGTTTACGGTTTAATTTTCAAATTATACTTTGATTGTGATTTGATATTTGGATTGTTTGAACTGGAATATGTTGTGAAATCTTCTGTTTTTCAGTTGGAAATGGTTTGGGTTTCGGTTTGGAATCGATCGGAATTGCGAAACGGACAAAACAGAGTTAAAATGCTGTTTCTGAACAGGTAGCACGGACCGTGCGCCCCAGGGGCACGGACCATGCGTCCCGTAGACAGAAATCCACAAAAATTTTTTTACAGGTAGCACGGACCGTGCGCCCCTGTGGCACGGACCGTGCGTTGCTCTCGTGTTCAAAATGCCGTTTTATCGTTTCGTCGTTCCTTTTTGTTCCAAATCACTTCTAAACCTTTTCTCAACCAATTGGGATGATATTTACTTTATAAAAACATGATTTTAACATGTTCAAACTTGATTTTTCAGAAATGTTTTGGAACTTATCAATGTTTCGAAAAACCGAGTCTAACCACGTGTGAGAACATATGTTTTTCAAATCAAAACGGAACTTTATGTTCTACTATGTAGTGGACATGATATATAAATTATATAATATAAGATGACGGCTCAATGCGAGTATATAAATTGACGGCTCAATGCGAGTATATAAATTGACGGCTCAATGCGAGTATATAAATTTGACGGCCCAATGCGGGTATGATGTTAGCATACTAGGAGAGGGAAGTCATGAGCCCTTATCCTGGGTCCCCAGAGGTTTACTATTACTTTGCCTTTAAGAGTTGTACACTTATCGGCCAGATGATGGGGTTCACTCAAGCTTCCTTGGGTTGTTGGTGATGTGCTAGAACTAATAAAGCTTTATTGTAATTCTTTTATCGAATTACCAGATGTTTTTGCAATTCATTTATAGAATTGCCAGATGGTTTTGTAATTCATTTATTGAATTACCAATTAAAGAGGAACTTTGTATTTAAACGTGAACGTAATTAGAGGTTCACTTAAGCTTTCGGAGTTGGTGACGTGCTAAAGATTAAAATGTAATATTGCAATTCATCACTTAAGCTACTTTGGGTGGTTGGTGATGTGATAAAAGATGAAATGGACTATTTTGTAATTCATATTGAATTACCAATTAAAAGGTTTTCATAATTGAACCGAGTGAAGGTTAGAGGTCACGGTAGAACTCACTGAGATATGTTATCTCACCCTATCATTTGTTGTTGTTTTACAGAGAAATAGGGAAAAAGAAGAAGGTTAAGGGATGCGAGTAGGTGTCATGCTCGAAGAGAAGATTGAAGATTTAGTCCTTCAGTCTTTGATTATGTTATTCCCCGTCGTCTTTGTAGTCGATATATGATTTGAGATAATTGAGTTATGTAATCGTTTCCGCTTTTTCCTTATTATAAGTAGGAAAGTTACTCTGATGTTTACTAAATTGTAAATTCTTAGTATTTCTATTGATTAGAGATATTAGGGTGTTACACCGTTCAAATTCGAATTTCACGAAAACGACATACAATCAGTCACAACACAATTTATATATTGGACACAAAATAAAAACCTAAATGTGAGTAAAACTCACCCGGAGTGACGAACGATACGAATCAATGAAAAACACGATCAATCTCTACCCAAACCGAATCTGTTTTGGACAGCATCTGTGAGCAGTTTTGGAACGCGCATAACTTAGTCAATTCTTAACCAAAACTATCCAAACCAGTGCCTAATGTATAGATAATTTTGTCTATTTTCATATGGTTCAAGTCCCACACTGATATGTTGATTACTCAGGGAATTATGGCTAAAACACGGTGACTGGTCCAAAATGATTACTGTTACAAAACTGAAACTTGTAACTAATTGTTCTCCCTCAATACTCAGTCAAATAAGGTGGTTCTTGTGCCTAACTTGAAGGATTTTGTGTGTAGTTTCTAAAGAATTAAAAATTAACCTCAAATAAGGTCTGTGAAGTGAGATATATCGAAATCACCAGAGGGTGTCAAAACTGTTTTGTTGCAGATTTTCTGTGTGTTTATATCTAAAACTTCCAACCACCATGAGCCACGAAATTGAGCTCCAAAAATGCTTACCATGACTTCAACCTTCAGATACAACCTTTACCTTTAATCTAACTTACCCTAAGTTCCAACTTCCAAATCCAGTCTTAACTGAAGCATGCAAAGCTTCTAAAATGGTAAAATCCTTATTGAATTTTTCTGCAGAAATTCCCAGCAACACACATTCATCTTCTTCCTCCTTTGAATTCGAAATGTAGCCCGAAAACACCCATTCAAGCTCCCATTTTCCAGCTCCTAAACTTCACCCAAATGCTTGAAAACCACAATATGGCTTCTGAAATGCTCTCATCCAACTATAAACTTGACATGCAAGCACAAATTTAGCTTCTATAACCTTTTTCATCAACATGCACCCAAAACTTCAAGAGATGAAGATGAAGAAGTATTGAGAGAAATAGATGAAATGGGTGTTGTTCTAACTTTCCATTGAAGAGGAATTCGAATTTGGTGAGGGTAGTGTGCTGATTTGAGTGAGTTATGTGTAAATGGAGAAGAAATTTTGGGAAGTTTCTCCTCCCTTCTCTCTTTTCTCCCTCTCGGGTCTCTTCCCTCTCTCACTCTCTATACTTTCCTTCTTTCTTTTCCCTTTTTCAAAGAAAACTGATTGTGTGTGGTTTTGTGGGAGTTTGTGTGTGTTAGTGACTTGATGAGCTGAGGGTACAATTAACTAGTAAAAGACACTTCTACCCTTTTTCCTAATTTTCCCTCAAAACCCCATTTCTAATCAATCAAGCACACAATAATTCATACAAATCAAACAACAATGCATATAAATCATGTACTTAAGCAATTAAATATTGTTTTCCCTCTTCTAACGTATCTATGACTCGACTTATCATTTAATCGAATAATAAATCGCTAGTTAATTTCATAAATCGAAATTAACCGAACTAGGGATGTTACAATTCACCCCAACTTGAAAAAATTTGTCCTCAAAATTGATCAACTTTCCTTCTATTTACGAAGCACGAAGTTGGCAATTTGCCGATCGCTTGATTACGCCTAGATTTCCAATCCAAACATAGGTAATTATGGGCATACATATATTTATTCAATGAGCTTAAATCTTTAAGCATTATTTGTCCACTTAGCCTCATACCTATTTGCCGTCTATCGGATTGAGTTAACTGGGGTTTTAGTTCCTCGGGGCGAGTAAAAATCACAAAACGGCTTTTTGTTATACCCTTTCATGAAATCTTTGTAAAACGTTTCCGAAATTTTAATAATGGTTTCGTGATCCTTACTCGATCTAAGTATTATACTCACCCCAGCTTAATTCAATCCTACTCGACTTACGACTTCTCAATAAAATGTGAAGGCACGTTAGGGTTTACTTAAACTAGGTTAACTTAGGGAAAGGAGGGGGAAAGAAGAAGACAATAAGGCACGAGGAGAGGATTTGAAGATTTAGTCATTTCAAGTCTTAGTTTATGTATCTTCCCTTGTTGTCTTTGTACTCGATTAATGACTTGAGCTGTATTAAGTTATTTATCGTTTCCGCTTTCCTTGTGAGGATATTGAACACTAGGAATTAATGTTGAGGTCACTACAACAGATTTGGGGATGGGCAGCGTTTTTTTTTAGCCATGGGCAGCGTTTCTGGGCGCTGCTAAATTTGGCGCTGGTGATTCCTCCCCAAAAATGGGCAGCGTTTGAGAAGCGCTACTCATTAATAGCCATAGGCAGCGTTTGAAGGGAGAAGCGCTGCTCATTCACCTAGCGCGTTTAGAAATGGGCAGCGTTTGGTAAGGGGAAGCGCTGCCCATTTCTAAACGCGCAAGGTGAATGAGCAGCGCTTGGTGGGAGAAGCGCTGCCCATTCACCTAGCGCGTATAGCAATGGGCAGCGCTTGGTAAAGGAAAGCGCTGCCCATTGCTGGTGAATGAGCAGCGCTTCCCCCACCAAGCGCTGCTCATTCACCTAGCACATTTAGCAATGGGCAGCGCTTCCCTTTACCAAGCGCTGCCCATTGCTATACGCGCTAGGTGAATGGGCAGCGCTTCTCCCACCAAACGCTGCCCATTGTTTAATTTTTTTTTTCCTTTTTTTCTTGTTTTTTTGTACTTTCCTTTTTATATTTGATAACTTCCTGGTCATATACAGCCAATTAATACCAATCCAATCCATTATATACTAACAACATATATATATATATATATATAAACTAGTTATATATCCCAATGCACCAATATGATCACAAACCAAAACAAACTAGCTAACAAGTTATTATATGTATCCAAAACTTAGCAACTTACAATATTAACAAATTAATATGTATCCAAATCAAACTCTCTACCAATATGTATCCAAAACTAGCCAGATACTTACAATATGTATCTAAATTAAAACAAGTTAGCAGCTAAAATATGCATGAACTAATTCATATGCATGTATCCAAAACTAGCAAGCTACTTACAATATGTATCTAAATTAAAACAAGTTAGCAACTTACATATGCATGAACCAATTCATATGCATGTATCCAAATAAAACTCTAACAATTTACAAGATTACAATCTATCTAAAATCAAAAGAATTGCGAGACATAACGGCACCACTCTCCTCTAAGCTCATCAATCTGTGCAGTAGAGTATGTCTTCCACCGACAATCGGGAAAATACTGAAATTATATAATTAAATAAAATTAGAATTGAAATATATGGTTAAACCAAAATTAAAAAGAGTTCTGTAAAGATACCTGTCTGGGGATAACCATTTGATTGTGGGTAATAATTTCCTTCATAAATCTCATTACGTAATACCCACAATCATTGTTAGTTGGTTGTTTCGGACACTACAAAACAAAAGATTAGTTATTTGTTAAATTTAATTTCATACATTTTTTTGACAACAATAATGTAAATAAATATATGAGAAGATTGATTACAAACTTACCACTATTGGCACCCATTTTGTCTGTGATTGTTCCAATCCCCAATATTCCTTCAAACAACTGAACACAATTGGATATAACTATATTATTAAAAATACATATAGTTAACAACTAAAACAGAGAAATATGCAGAGTGATCGAAATACACACACCTATTAAATATGACAACCAAGTCTGGGTGGGTGTTGAAATGACCATGCACAGAATCAATGTAGTACACCGTATCTGTCTTAGGATTTATTGCAAGCAAAATCCAATGATCCCTACAAAATAAAACTTTCAATAAGTAATTGACTAGTATTTAAAAAATGCATGTTATATAAGAATAGATTAAATCTCTCACCCTACGAGACACGGTGCCAAAAACATGGTATCGACGCCTCTATGTTGAGCATCCGATAAGCGTCGAGTGATATAATTTGTAACATCTGTCTTGTTTTGTTCCACAAGGTCGTTATAATTAGACAGATCCTCCCTGACATTACGGAGGTGTGTACTATCCGGACACAAGAACACATATCTCTGTGTCCGCTCCGAAGGGACCAAAATGTTATGATACAAGCACCTACAATTAGAGGTATATGTATATATAAATTAAATTAACAATATAATAAAATAAACTCAATTATGTTAAATAATAAATTACATACGTACCTGATATATGCTCTAATACAAACACTGGTTGCCCAATTCATCTGACATAAATCATTAATATCCTGTTTTGGGATTATCAATAGTTGATCGGGATTTCCAAAAATGTTGTCATCCATCTCCAATACAAGCGGGGTTTCATCATCCATCTTGAATTGTGCATGCATTTCGGTATACAAAATAATCCTAGAATCATCAATGGAAGAGGCGGAGGGCTGACACACTATTGGAGGAGGGGCTGGCTGAGTCACTTTTGGAGGGGCGGGCTGGGTCACTTTTGGAGCAAGGGTGGACCGAGTCACTTTTCGAGGAGGGGCGGGCTGAGTCACTGTTGGAGGAGGAGAGGGCTGAGTCACTGTTGGAGGAGGAGAGTGCCGAGTCACTTTTTGAGGGGCAGGCTGAGAAACTTGTGTTGAACGGCCGGACCGAGACACTTTCTTGCTAGTAGATATTGCCTTGCTAACACTTTTGCCCCTAGATTTTGCATTTTGGCGTACCTATATATAAATCAAATAATTCGTTAGCTAGCACACAATAAATGACAAAATAAAATAATTAGTTAGTTACAAATATATTGTCACTTACAACAATAAGGTGTGCTGGCCATGCCACAAATGTACCAACTGCATCTTGCACAGTTAGTAAATCTATACTGGGTATTGGAGCAGGCAAAATGCAGTCCCCCACAATTGCACAATCAACTCTGACTCTAACATGATTTGGAGGTATGGGTAAATTGTGCATCAAAGTTCCCAATTGGTCACATGTGAAGCCTATTGCAACCATTTGGTGTGAGTTTGAGATATACAATTCACACTCACACTCATTGTTGTCCTAAATCAATTATAAACAAAAATTAATAAATACATTGCGTAGAAGAAAGAGAGTTTAATAATTAATTTCTTATTTATCCTCAAAAAAAAAATTAATACCTTAGTTGACGGAATGGTGCAGCTATCTCGTGCGCTATCTGTGGCAGGGGATGGTACTGCAGGTGAAACCAACCCATAGTGCAATTTGATTTGACTAAGTTCAGACCTTAGACCTTCATACAATACCCGTAACTCTCTACTTTGTTTACAATCATGATGCTCCTCATAAGTTCTCTTCTTTGACCCAAGGTAGTTGGATGGATTAACGCCAAATCCACAACCCCTTGTACGACCTGGGTATTCTTCCTTTTCCAAGGCACGAGTAAGGATTTCCTTTTCAGAGCAATCAGTGATCTCTCCCTGTGACACAGACTCTGATATGGTTTCCTGATTCACAAACAAAAGTATAATAAATAAAATTATTATACATTTTAAATATCATAAAAGTTTCAAAACAATATTCGAATTTTGGAAATACTTACAATTCTGTCGGTCACCTCCTTAGTTTTGGGATCCACAACCTCTCCATCCTTTTGTCTGGCTGCTACCCACAAAAAATGTCGCTCAATGCTTTCTTTAGTAGGATCTTTCCCACTCTCCTCCAACTATATTTAAATTTACCAAATGTTAAGAAATTATAAATCAAAAGATTTATTAAACAAAGAGAAATCAAGCTTATTGTGTCTTACCAATCTCTCTTCAAAAACTTGATATCCACTAGCACCGCCTCTATAAGGGTACTCACAACCAGAAGCTCTCTCTTGATTCGCTTGGCATAGTTCCTATTTAGAGACATAAGTATACATTAATGTATAATATATAATTGTCAACTATATTTTAAGTTATAACTTAATAGATTATAGTACTAACCATGAAATCTTTATCTTCGGTGCGTCTCCTAACAAATGTAACCCAATCCTCTTCCGTAATAAATCCACTATATGGCGCTGGAGGCTTCCATCTGAGGTTTCCACTATTATCAAACAACCATTTTTTTTTTAGACTACCCCTGAAATTCCGATGTAGCTTTCCAGCTTCCTTCATACACCAGTCTTTTCGGGACTCATCCACATCAAAATATTTCTGCATACACATATTCAACAAAAATGATATAAATATATATGGTTACAAATTTATTAAATAAGATTACTAAAGAGATGTAAAATTATATACCTGTATTGTTAACCAAAACTCCTCTTTGTGTTTCCCCAAAACAGCACTTTTCTCACTCCAAGTACTGATTGTAATTGGTATCATTTGTTTTACCTTACTACCGAGGAAGGTAACCAAATCTACGCGATTATCCCCAATTGGCTGGCCCTTAATATTCCACAACACCTACATTATGTCATTAGTAAATTAGTTAACAAACAATTAAAACTAAGTGTTGAATTAATAAATTAATTAGTAATTAGTAATTAGTAACTTACTGGTACTTTTCCTTTTCCTTTATTTACTCGATTGATGATATCTTTTTTGACCGTCATTCCACGATGAGCCTGCCTTCTGATATACTTTTCAACCTCACACTGATGATCGCTGTCATGATCACTGTGATGATCACTATGATCCGCCATCTAACCTGCAATAAGACATAATCATTGTTATTGTTATATTTATCTATCCAAAATAAATAAATAGACAAGAAGATGAAAACTATGTAAAATAACTACTTGGAAATAGATAAAAAGCATATGATGTAAGTCTAAATTACCTTTTCCTTTTCTTGGATATAATTGTATTTGCAATTCGCGTCTTAGTATTTTTTTTTTGACGAATCGTAATCCCATCACTATGATCGTTTCTAACATACACAAAATCCTCTATAGGAGTACTTTCCCCTACAATTGGTAGTGATGTCCCAAAGAAAGGGTCGTCCTCAATACCATCATCATCGGTTGCTTGATCCTCAATGTCATTCACCAATTTTTTATTTGTCAATAAAACAATGGACCAATTTGTATCAACTGGATCAGTGACATAAAACACTTGTTGAGCTTGGGATGCCAAAATAAAAGGCTCATCTTTATATCCTAACTTATTGAAATTCACCCGCATGAACCCCGACTTATCAATCTGTAAACCACTATTATTGTCAACCCACTTACATTGGAACACAGGCTCCCGAAACATGTTGTAATCCAATTCCCATATGTGTTCAATGACCCCGAAGTATGACATATTCGCATATATGGGATTTCTGTCTTTGGCACTTGATGTATGCAAAGCTTGAGCTACAAGAGTCACCCCACTATTTTGCATTTTACTTTGATCATCATGGTTTTTTGTATAGAACGTGTACCCGTTCATTAGATAGCTGGTGTAAGAGAAAATTTGCATATTTGGGCCTTTGCTAACCATCTCAATCTTTCTGAAATCGAGGAAGGATTCATAGCAAATTCGAAATCAATGTGCTCTTTTAGCCACACTATGAAACTCCGATTATGTTCTTTTGTTAACCAAACTTGAGTCTTATATGGGTGATCACTCTTAAGTATGTCCATGTGCTTGGAAACATATGAATCAACCTCAGTATCATTGTGCAAAACATATAAGTGTGCTTCATCTAGTTCTTTCCTTGATACCATCACTATTTTTGTTCCTGACATCCCTTTACTAATGCTTCCTAAGTGACGAGACCTTGGCAGTCCCACAGAATATTCAAGACTAGATAGATAGCCGGTACAAAACTCAATAGCTTCTTCAACTATGTAGCGCTCAACAATACAACCCTCGGGTCGTGATCGGTTTTTCACATAACCTTTTAATATCTTCATGTAACGCTCAAACGGATACATCCATCTCATGTAACATGGGCCACACAATTGTGTCTCCCTAATCAGATGAACTAATAGATGAATCATTATGTCAAAAAACGAAGGTGGGAAATACATCTCAAGCTCACACAAAGTGACAGTAATTTCTCTTTGCAATGATGGCAACTTTCCAGGGTCAATCACTCTACTACAAATCGCCTTAAAGAAGAAACTAAGTTTGGTTAGGGTCTTGCGTACTTTCTTAGGCAAAATGGAACGTATACCAATGGGTAGCAAATTTTCCATTAGTACATGGCAATCATGAGACTTTAAAGACTTTAACTTGAGGTCTTTCATCGATACAAGGTTCATAACATTTGAAGAGTAACCCTCTGGAACTTTAACTCCATGAAGAAACTTACAAAACACAGTCTTCTCCTTTTTAGATAAAGTATGAGCTGCCGGAGGTAGATATGTACGTGTACCCTTCTTTAACGGACCCAATTCTGGTCTCAACCCCATACTAAGCAAGTCCAACCTCGAGTTGATGGTATCTTTAGTCTTTCCTGGCATATTGAGCAAGGTACCGATGACACTTTCAAAGACATTTTTTTCAACATGCATCACATCAATGAAGTGCCTTACATATAATGACTTCCAGTATGGCAACTCAAAGAAAATTGACTTTTTCTTCCACCCCCGTTTGGCAAGCTCTCCTGCAAAAGGCTTCCCAAATTTAATGTTCAAACCTCTCACCTTTTCAAATAGTTGTTCACCCGTCAAAGCCATGGGAGCTTTACGGGTTTCGATATTCCCATTAAATGCCTTTTTCAACAGTCGATACGAATGAGTAGATGGCAAAAACCTACGATGACCACAGTAGATATTCTTCCTACCATGTTCCAACCACATCCAATCAGTGTTATCTTCACATATAGGGCACGCACACTGACCTTTGTTACTGTACCCAGATAGATTGCCGTATGCTGGAAAGTCATTAATTGTGCCAAAAATCATAGCCCTCAGGGTGAAAGTTTCTTCTCTGAACCCATCATACACCTCTACTCCAATCTCCCACATTAGCTTCAAGTCTTCAATTAACGGAGCCAAGTATACATCAATATCATTTCCCGGTTGCTTGGGCCCAGAAATTAACAAAGACAACATCATATATTTGCGTTTCATGCAAAGCCATGGAGGTAAGTTATAGATCGCCAAAATCACGGGCCATGTACTGTGGGAGCTACTCTGAATGCCGTGCGGATTAAATCCATCAGCAGACAATGCAAGTCGTAGGTTTCTTGGATCCAACCCGAAATCAGGATAATCAATATCAATTTTCTTCCATTGCGGAGAATCTGCCGGGTGTCGTAGCATGCCATCTTTAATCCTTTCATCATCATGCCATGTCAAGTGTTTTGCATCTTCTGAACTATGGTACATGCGCCTAAATCGAGGAATTATGGGAAAATACCACAACACCTTTTCTGGAGCAGATTCTTTCTTTTTATATCGCGATGCATTACATTTAGGACACGACTTTAACGAGGCATGTTCATTCCGAAATAAAATGCAATCATTGGGACAAGCATGTATCTTCTCATAGTTCAACCCAATGGACCCTAACATTCGTTTTGCATCATACGTCCGAGAAGGGAGCACATTGTCCTTCGGCAACATTTCTTTCAACAGTGCGAGTAATTCCGTAAAGCTCTTATCCGTCCATCCGTGGCAAGTTTTCAAGTTATACAACTTTATCACAGCCAATAGTTTTGTGAATTCAGTACAACCTGAATACAACGGTGTCTCCGCATCCGTTATCAATTTCTCAAACATTTGAGGACAATCATTAAGATCGTCTTCAACAGCCTTTGCCATCTCTTCAAATTCGCCCCCTTCAAATGTAGGTCTTTCGGTGTCAACCGGTGCACATCTCTCAGTACTATTACCCATATTTGAAGATTCACTTCTTTCCTCACCATGCATTGTCCAACAAGTGTAACTTTGATCTATTCCGTAACCCTTTAAATGTCCTGCCAACTCCTCTGCATTAACTGATTTTACATAACAACAACTCAAACAAGGACACTTCATGTTACTAGAAGTCCCTAAACGTTCAACAGCACACTTCACAAAATAATCCACTCCAGCAGCATATTCCTTGGACAGACGATTGGCAGACATCCACTCTCTATCCATAATTTCTCAGTATTTATTTATAATAAAATCCTGATAAGAGAACTTAAAAACCTATTATAGGTGACAAACAACAAACAATTCGCATATTTAGGCATATTTGATTTTACTTTGCTAGTTTCATTCACCACACATATACAAGTTTACATAACTTATATTCTTGTTCAAGTATAAATCATCATGGTTCAATCAAAACAGTTATTAGCAATTGATTTTTAGAATCATTGTTGTTGCCAAGACTAAGTTAGGTATCAATCTTTCATTTCAAGCACAACTAAAAGAAAAGGAACACATAAAATAAATAAGAGAGGCAATTTCAGTTTTAAATAAATAAATAGTCACTCTAGTTTTAAACAACAAAAGTACCTGAACAAGTGGAAGCAACAATGAACTCCAACCTAGGCGAACCACGCACTAGCAAATGAACCGAACTCTCGAACAGCGAATGCAAAGCTCCAACAAAACGAACTCGCAAAACCTAACAACAATTCACATATTCAGCAACAATCCTCAATTTCTCATGTTTAGAAATACATCACAAGTATCCCTTAACCTAGAACAACATTCAATTAACATGCATTTCACTAAATATCTCAAATTTATAAATACAACACAAGAATACCTTAACCTAGAGCAACATTAAATTAACAAGCATTTCATTTGGACATTTCAACAAACACTACACCTACATTTCCCCTCAAGTTTAGAAACACTTCACCCTTTCAAAGAACCAATCAACAAGCATCAAGTTTGAATCATCTAACTTAAGGTTTCAATGCCATTAAAATAACTAGAACAACAAGCAATCCTAAATATCTCAAATTTATAAAATCCCTTAACCTAGAGCAACATTAAACTAAAAAGCATTTCATTTGGACATTTCAACAAACACTACACCTACATTTTCCCTCATATTTAGAAACACCATTTCAAAGAACCAATTATCAAGCATTAAATTTCAATCATCTAACCTAAGTTACCAATGCCATTAAAATAATTAGAACAACATGTAATAATACTAACCTTAGTGAAAGAGAAACGAAAATGGGGAAGAAATGAGCTTCCAAGTACGAACCGAAATCCTTTGCAAAAATGGAGAAGTATGGAAGAGAAACGAAAATGGGAAGAAATGAGCTTTGGAGAAACGAAAATGAGAGCAGCCACGAGGGAGGGTGAGAACGAAAATGAGTGTGAGAACGAAAATGAGAGTGAGCACGAAAATGAGGGTGAGAACAAAAATGGTGAGCTAGAGTGTGAGAGTGAGCGCGAGAGAGAAGAGAGCAAGAGAGACTGTGCGTGATACCCGTTGAGAAGAGGAAAATAACGAAATAAAAAAAAGAGCAATGGCCAGCGTTTTAGCAAGAAGCGCTACCCATTGCCTAGCGCTTTTTAACAATAGCCAGCGCTTCCTATATAGGCGCTACCTATTAGCCTTGCGCGTTTAAGCAATAGCCAGCGCTTCAGTATAAGCGCTACCTTTGGCCTTGCGCTTTTTTGCAATAGCCAGCGCTTCCAATACAGGCGCTACCTATTGGCCTTGCGCGTTTAAACAATAGCCAGCGCTTCATATAAGCTCTACCTTTGGCCTTGCGCTTTTTTGCAATAGCCAGCGCTTCCAATACAGGCGCTACCTATTGGCCTTGCGCGTTTAAGCAATAGCCAGCGCTTCAGTATAAGCGCTACCTTTGGCCTTGCGCTTTTTTGCAATAGCCAGCGCTTATAGGCGCTACCTATTGGCTTGCGCTTTTAAGCAATACCCAGCGCTTTCAATATAAACGCTGCCTATCCCTTTGACTGTTTCCCCTTACCTAGCGCTTTTTAATAAACGCTGCTTAAGGTAGCGCCTATTTTTCCTAATTCTGGCGTAGTGGGTTATGAACCGTATTCGGTTTATTGACGTATTGACAGGTGATAAATGGGAGATATTTTATAATATCGAGCAATTTTAGTTGTGTTCAATATCTAAACAGGAATACTCAATTGGTAGTGGGAATGCATTGAACTTGTACTTAAGCCCCAGAGTACAAGGTTCGATTCCCACGGAAGGCAAAAACTCTACATGGGGGTAGAGAAGGTCATGAGTGCACTCTTGGGTAGCCTACTAGAAAGAAAAGGGCCCAGGGTGTTACAAAAAAAAGTGCATGTGACATCCGGGGCTAACGAGGGCGGGGAGTGATCGCTGGTGCCCAAAAAGGTGACATGGCAAAGAGCGGCTTCTGGCAGCTTCAAAACGAAGGGGCGCGTGAATGAACCGAACACGCACCGGAATGAGAGGGATCCTGAGGCTGTGCAGGTATGGGACTGTACAGTTGAAGGAAGGCTTAAAAAGAATTGATTTGGACTACCTATACCAACAAGGTGCATCTTCTTTTCGGGAGCCCTTCCCATAAGAACTCCATAGTTAAGCGTGCTTGACTTGGAGTAGTAGTGGGATGGGTGACATTCTGGGAAGTTTCCTAAAAAGCATGCAAGTGAGGACAACACATGCTGGAAAGACTTGTGTTGGTTCGTGGGGGCAGTCGACAGTTCTGGAAGCAGTCTGGGATGTTACATTTTGGTATCAGAGCGGTTCGACCTTGTAGAACTCACAGACCTTATGGTCACGAGGTTAGATCGAGTCAGCTAGGGACTTAGACAATTAAAATGTCAGAACCTTTCAGTAGATTATGTGACGTATTGAGTCAGGATCCACTCAATGTTTCATGTGAACTACTGAGAATAATGACAATTGATTGCCACAGGCCCAAGAATGTCCTAAACCCTAAACCATAGGAATTCTAGCCTTCTCATTTCATCAGAGCAGCAGACCTCTCTCAGTACGGTGTGGTTCGGGGACGAACAAAGCGGAAGCTGGTGGGCATGTGACATCCGGGGCTAACGAGGGTGGGGAATGATCGTCGGTGCCCAAAAAGGTGGCATGACAAAGAGCGGCTCCTGGCAGCTTCAAAGCGAAGGGGCGCGTGAATGAACCGAATACGCACTGGAATGAGAGGGATCTTGAGGCTGTGCAGGTATGGGACTGTACAGTTGAAGGAAGGCTTAAAAAGAATTGATTTGGACTACCTATACCAACAAGGTGCATCTTCTTTTCGGGAGCCCTTCCCATAAGAACTCCATAGTTAAGCGTGCTTGACTTGGAGTAGTAGTGGGATGAGTGACCTTCTGGGAAGTTTCCTAAAAAGCATGCAAGTGAGGACAACACATGCTGGAAAGACTTGTGTTGGTTCGTGGGGGCAGTCGACAGTTCTGGAAGCAGACTGGGATGTTACAGAATACCTGGGCATTCCTTGTTCCATCGGTCCATCACTTGTTTCCTAATTATAATTAACCCAACTTGAACAAACTCTACAATAATCATCCCCACAAACAGAACTATCACCTTCCCCATTTCGGAAAGGATCTACTCTTCACTCTCCAATCTCTGGGTGCTTGTGTTGATGGGTTTATGGAAATCTGGAGAATTGGGGATGAAGATGTAAAAAGAACCCTAATTTTAAGAGTGAGGTAGAGATGATGAAGGTGAGTGTAATGTGTGTGACGTGTAATTACAAGTGGCTGCCACATAATGAAGTTTAAAATAATTAGGAATAATTAAATATGCCATGTAAGAGTTCTGTTAGTCAACTCACATTTTTTGTAACGTTTGACTAACAGAGGGACTTCTTTAAAACAAGTTGTTTTTGCAATGACCTTTATAAAACAAAAATTTTTGCAGGGACTAAAATCAAAACTCGCTATATTTGCAGGGACCAAAAACATATTTAAGCCATATTAATATTATTGTATACAGGTAACAACTACATTTGAATTTATTATTAATGTTTGAAAAAATATTTAATTTATTATTAAAGTATGAAATGCTAGTAGTAAAACTGATTTTTAATAAAATACAGAAATTAATATTTATTTAAATAAATACATGTTTTTTTAGTCTATATAATGAAAATTATGTGAGCCTACTTCTCATAACAAACAAAATATCAAGTGAAATTTAACAAAATGTCTTCTCACATCTATCGACCTTATAGGCTTGGTACTTCCACCAAATGGCAAAATCCATTTGTCCTTGCCTTGGCCAAGGATTTAAGAGTGTTGTTTGTTCCGCCAAAATCTAATGCGGATTTCCTTGGCCAAGGATTTTAGAGTGGTGTTTGTTCCGCTCGACTTACCATGTTATCTTGTTGTTGTCTACGGTAATGAGTTCTATTGTACCACTACGATTGAAACAAATAAAAGATGTGTTTGAGTGTAGCTTTGATATTTACAGTTTGGTAGAAATCTTGTAAAATCGGAGAGGCTCTAAACTTGTTCATTTGTATTGTTTTCTATTGTATTTTATTTCAAATTTGTTTAGGGACTTAAATAGAGGTCCCTAAACAGTTTTGAAATAAATTACAATAGAAAACAATGTAAATGAACAATTTAATTTTAAAGAGTATTCAGTGATTAACAAGTTTAGAGCTTCTCTGTTTTACAAGAATGCTACCAAATTGTAAATCTCAAAGCTACGCTCAAGCACATCTTTTGTTATTTAATTTCAATCATAGTGGTACAATAGAGCTCATATAACATTGTAAGTCGAGCATAACAAAACACCACTCTTAAATCCTTGGCAAAGGCAACCCGCATTACAATTTGGAGTGCAAGGGACCAATGCATTTGCTATTTGGTGGAAGAACCAAGCCAGTAATGCATCCTATACAAATCATAAGTTAAAAGTTTTATGCTTACCAAGTTCTACCTTTTCTGTATACAAGTTCATGTTATTGTTATTTACACATACGCAAAAACTACCTTGTGTGCTTCACATAAATAAAATAATATTGATCTCGGATCATGTGTAATATTTTTTGAAAACTTAACTACATATATGAGTTAACAAATGCATACCAAGCCAAGTACGCATTTATTACCTCACATCACCTATTCCCAATGCTGACTTAAGCATTAGAGTGTGTGCGTGTACCATCCCCCTCACCATATCAACGGGAGTTGGAGCACCTCGACACCTACTTGGAGCGAGCTCGTTAGCTACTCAGCTTGGCGAGCATCTCGTCCTAGCACAACTGAAATCTGCAGCCACTATGTACAGTTCAAAGTCTATCGAGACTGATGCTGATATTCTATATATTTACTTATCTAAAATTCTGGATTCCTCTTTTCAGTTTTCTTTGTCTCATTCAACCCTGTGTTTTTGTTTATATTTCAATTTGTGAAATTATGTGAGATTGGTCCTCCTTGTTTTCGTTTATGTTTCATATTGATCTTCTATGTGCTCCATTTATAAGGATCAACTTATGACAAAATTAGAAATATAAATGACCAATTTAAACTATATAAATTCTATTGAAATTCCATCTTGCTAAAAGGTAATAGGTTTTTAATGTAATATTATGGTGTTGCCTGATATGTTTTTTTAGCCTCTACCGATGGAGTATTTAATGGTCGTTTGAATAATTGTTTAAGCGAAGGATGACATAGAATTAACGATCCATGACCATATTTAATAGTATATATAAAGATATATATATAATATCTATTATATATTAATATATTAATATATACATTTTTATATGATATACAATTGTTGAATCATTTTTTTTCAAATAATAAAATAATTGTATTGATGTAAATTTACTATAAAATATATTTTCCAATATTTATTCTATATAGTATGTTTTTGTTGTTATTAAATAAAATGACTTTGTTTGACTACATTAAATTTTATTGACCAAATTTATTATTGCATTCAACTAAATATGGCAAAATTTATTTGTTTGACTACATTCAATTTTTTTGAATTATTTTATGTATAATCAAATAAACTACTACCATATTTTGTTGACAATCAATTAAATTAATATTAATATTATTGTATAGAGGTAACAACTACATTTGAATTTATTATTAATGTTTGTGAAAATATTTAATTTATTATTAAAGTATGAAATGCTAGTAGTAAAACTGATTTTTAAAAAAATACAGAAATTGATATTTATTTAAATAAATACATGTTTTTTTAGACTATATAATGAAAATTATGTGAGCCTACTTCTCATAACAAACAAAATATCTAGTGAAATTTAACAAAATGTCTTCTCACATCTATCGACCTTATAGGCTTGGTACTTCCACCAAATGGCAAATCCATTTGTCCTTGCCTTGGCCAAGGATTTAAGAGTGTTGTTTGTTTCGCCAAAATGTAATGCGGATTTCCTTGGCCAAGGATTTTAGAGTGGTGTTTGTTCCGCTCGACTTACCATGTTATCTTGTTGTTGTCTAAGGTAATGAGTTCTAATGTACCACTACGATTGAAACAAATAAAAGATGTGCTTGAGTGTAGCTTTGATATTTACAGTTTGGTAGAAATCTTGTTAAATCGGAGAGGCTCTAAACTTGTTCATTTGTATTGTTTTCTATTCTATTTTATTTCAAATTTGTTTAGGGACTTAAATAGAGGTCCCTAAACAGTTTTGAAATAAATTACAATAGAAAACAATGAAAATGAACAATTTAATTTTAAAGAGTATTCAGTGATTAACAAGTTTAGAGCTTCTCTGATTTTACAAGAATGCTACCAAATTGTAAATCTCAAAGCTACGCTCAAGCACATCTTTTGTTATTTAATTTCAATCATAGTGGTACAATAGAGCTCATATAACATTGTAAGTCGAGCATAACAAAACACCACTCTTAAATCCTTGGCAAAGGCAACCCGCATTACAATTTGGAGTGCAAGGACCAATGCATTTGCTATTTGGTGGAAGAACCAAGCCAGTAATGCATCCTATACAAATCATAAGTTAAAAGTTTTATGCATACCAAGTTCTTCCTTTTCTGTATACAATTTCATGTTATTGTTATTTACACATACGCAAAAACTACCTTGTGTGCTTCACTTAAATAAAATAATATTGATCTTGGGATCATGTGTAATATTTTTTGAAAACTTAACTACATATATGAGGTAACAAATGCATACCAAGCCAAGTACGCATTTATTACCTCACATCACCTATTCCCAATGCTGACTTAAGCATTAGCGTGTGTGCATGTACCATCCCCCTCACCATATCAACGGGAGTTGGAGCACCTCGACGCCTACTTGGAGCGAGCTCGTTAGCTACTCAGCTTGGTGAGCATCTCGTCCTAGCACAACTGAAATCTGCAGCCACTATGTACAGTTCAAAGTCTATCGAGACTGATGCTGATATTCTATATATTTACTTATCTAAAATTTTGGATTCATCTTTTCAGTTTTCTTTGTCTCATTCAACTCTGTGTTTTTGTTTATATTTCAATTTGTGAAATTATGTGAGATTGGTCCTCCTTGTTTTCGTTTATGTTTCATATTGATCTTCTATGTGCTCCATTTATAAGGACCAACTTATGACAAAAATTAGAAATATAAATGACCAATTTAAACTATATAAATTTTATTACAATTTGGTAGCATTCTTGTAAAATCAGAGAAGCTCTAAACTTATTAATCACTGAATACTCTTTAAAATTAAATTGTTCATTTTCATTGTTTTCTATTGTACTTTATTTCAAAACTGTTTAGGGACCTCTATTTAAGTCCCTAAACAAATTTGAAATAAAATACAATAGAAAATAATACAAATGAACAAGTTTAGAGCCTCTCCGATTTTGCAAGATTTCTACCAAACTGTAAATATCAAAGCTTTGTGAATATATGCCTTGACAGGAATAAGTTTGTTTTGATGATTAACAAAAGGAGTTCTAAAATGGTCGAAGTTGCAAAAAGCGGAATATTAGCTCAAGCTTTCAAGTCAAGAATTGTTGGTTCTATTATTTGTAATGTATGTCTTAGGATATGTGTGTAAGTGGAAATAAAGCTCTCTTAAATAAAATAAATCACACACTCACATTACTTTCATAAAAATATGTTTTGCATGAAAATATTTATAATTAATTAGATTAACCAATTATGTGGAAGGATTATTTTTTCATATTTTTAATTGATCACATAATTAGTCAGGCCTTTTAAGTATGCTACACACGTTTTCTTTTTTGGCCAAAACCAATTATCATGTTTTCTATAATCTACTTTGTTGTGAATTAAAATGCATGCATATGAAATTGAAAAGCATTTGAGTATGTATATGATATGTTCCAACGGACATATTTTCTAACCATTAATATCCATGGATATGGCATCTTTCATATTTCCAACGGGTATAATTTTTGATATGGTATAGGCAACGGATATTTGCATAACAATGAATCCAATTAATTGCTTTTTGTATTCTTACCATATGGAAAGTTTTTTTCTCCAACGGACCATTTTTTAAATCACATCATATTTGATAATTAAGTCAATCCTTTATTTTGTTACCGTTGGAATTTGATTAGTGTGAATTATTTCTTATTCTTAGTCTACTTCATTCTATCATCTCTATAAATAGTAGACTTGTCATAGCACTTTAGCACAACTTATTTTTACATTGAAACTATCCAAATTATCTTCTCATCACTCTCATTCATTTTTCACTTGCTAATATTTTATTTGAGAGCTTTATACTCCACATAGTTTGAGTTGTATAATTTGTGCTTCAATTTGTTCTATCAACACTATTGAGTGTATTATCTTAATCCTTTTTATTTCTCATTTTTTTGGGTGTGATCCCAAGTTATTCAAGAGAGGTGATATCTCTTGGTTTTGTAGCTCTTCTATATTGGGAGGTGATATCCAATTTTTATGTGAAGAGGGTGTTCTTTGGTTGTAAAGGTTTCTAGCTAAACCTGTTCTAAAATCTAGTGTTTGATTGATTAAAATCCCTTGGTGTGTTTTACCTTGGGGACTAGACGTAGGCCTCCGGAGTGGCCGAACTAGGATAAATTTCCGCTTGTCTCTTTATCTCTTTTATTTTTCTTTGCAAGTTATTTTTATTAATTATTTATTTCAACTTATTTATTTATCGTCTTTTATTTTAATTCAAACATCTTCTAAACACTTTTTTTTATTTGAGTAATTTTTATTTAAGTGATTTATTTTATTGTTATTTTTAATTCACAATTCACCCCCCTCTTGTGTTTGAAGTCACTTGGTCAACAAGCTACACTCAAGCACATCTTTTGTTTGTTTCAATCGTAGTGGTACAATAGAACTCATTACCTTAGACATCAACAAGATGACATGGTAAGTCGAGCGGAACAAACACCACTCTAAAAGCCTTGGCCAAGGAAATCCGCATTACATTTTGGCGGAACAAACAACACTCTTAAATCCTTGGCCAAGGCAAGGACAAATGGATTTGCCATTTGGTGGAAGTACCAAACCTATAAGATCGATAGATGTGAGAAGACATTTTGTTAAATTTCACTAGATATTTTGTTTGTTATGAGAAGTAGGCTCACATAATTTTCATTATATAGACTAAAAAAACATGTATTTATTTAAATAAATATTAATTTCTGTTCCGGACTGGGCCAAACCTCTCCCTGGCTTGGGCCTGGCCCACTTCCGTACCTCAGGACGATCGAGTTCGTTTCCCGAATGTGCCTAATGGTCAGGATCTATCCCACGCATCTAACGGCTCAGGTACGGCACTTCACATATAAATAGAGGCTCTGCCCTCCAATCCAGGTACGAAGACTACAACGATGATAAAGATATATCACATTACACCACACTATGTCCGCCCTCAAGGGCATACGGGCGCATGGAGCTTGGACTCCCCACCACACACCTCGGCACTCCACCGAGCTTATATTTTTTGTATCTTTCTGATCTTTCTATCACCTCTCACCTCTTTCTCATACTGACTTGGGCGTCGGAGTGTCTTGCAGGTACCCCCACCCGGCGTGGACGGAATACCACCTCGGACAATCCGAGCCCCAGCTTCTACCAGCTGAATCCAGCACTCGTTCACAAGGATCTGCCTTATTAGAAGCATTCAAGCAATTGAGCCCCGGGCTCGGACCTTATCCGGTGTCGGGAGCCTCAACTCCGTACTCCGGTACCGAACATTGGCGAATACAGTGGGAGCATCGTCGCTTGCTTCCATACTCTGGAGTACCACATCCCTTCCGGACTAATTCTTCTCTTTGAGGTACGTCCCAAGCTCTGAATCACCCCAGGTTCTTTCTCCTCTTCTTGTTCGCAGGTTCTGCCCGCCTCTCAAGCACGGCTTGAGCCCGCAAGTATCCGCTCGCCTCCCAAGTACGGCTTGAGCTCGCAAGTTTCCGCTCGCCTCCCAAGCACGGCTTGAAGTTTCCGCTCGCAAGTTTTTAAAGCATGGACCTCAGCAGATCCCTCTTAAAAATTATTGTTTTAAATTGCAGGAATCCCTCAAGATCTTTGGGTTTTTATCAATGACTTCGGATTTCCACTCTCATGTTCGCGGAGTTATGACGTTTTACTTATAAGAGGCTGCCTGTTCTACAACAGCTTATGTTCTGATATCGGTCGCGTTTTCCCTACTCTACATCGGGTGGTCATTCAAGGCATGCATACAAGACGGTAAAACGATAAGCAGAATTAATGAAGTACATAAACAAATTAAAGACTGGAGAAAAGGGACGGTGCCCATTGTATGTTACAACTTAAGATTGGCCCCGGACATGCCCGAGACCAATCAAAAAGAAAACTCAGAAAAATCAACTGGCTCTGTCTCCCGCCTCAGTGTCCTGCTCAGGGTTGGTTGCGGCAGCTTCTTCTTCAGCAGCAGGGACGGCAGCAGGGTCGTAGATCACGGCACCCTTATGAACGATCTTCCCGCCTTCTGTCTTATATTTGGCATCCAGCAGGCCGATGTTCAAACCGGGCTCCAGAACCACGGCCATATTAAGGCAGTGCTTAAAGCCAGACATGGCCGCCCTCGCCATATTCTGCGTGAGCTCGGTTTTGTCCGCCTTCAGCTGTTCAACTTCCTGGGATTTCTTCGCCTTCTCGCCCTCAGCTGCTTCCGCCCTCTCCAGAGCCGCCTTCAGGTCTTCTTTCAGCTTCGGAAGATCGGCAATTATCTTCTTCTACTGGCTAACTTGGGCATTGGCATCATCGAGCTGCTGCCGGACTTCCCTCAGCTTCTCGAGCTCTTCCTTCGGACTTCGGTTCTCCTTAGAATAGGCTACCAAGTTACGATCTCAGTAAGTACTTAGCTCGTGACATATATGAATATGTTTTCCTTGTAAAGATCTATTTTCAGCGTCAAGGACGGAGATCTTACCTTGGAAGCGATCAGTCATCTTGCCCGCTGCCAGCTCCCGCAGCTCTTTGATGACCCCAGCGCCAGTCTGACCGACCCGAATACAGGCTTCGAATTCGGCAAGGGAAGCTTGGTCTTTCCCCTTATCCATGCTCTACTGTGTTGATTTTTGTTTTTTAGCAGGATCATTCGAGGCGGCCTCCACGTTGGCCCTCTTACGGCTGAGCCCCAAGTCTCGCTGCGGCGACGGAGAACGGACAGCAGGAGATTTTTGTTGAGATTTCTGTTGACTGAGTTTTTGTTTTTCTGAAGCGGGCCCCCCAGAGTGGGACTTGCCCGCATGCTTATCTGATGGGCCGGTCCCAGTGGCCGACCCAAAAGGTTTGTCTGCTGCTTTCTGTGCAGATACATTCTTATCTATCTTTGGCACCATATTTAAATTATTAATTATAATATTAATATATGGTTATAAATTTATAATATTTTTTGTTTTTAATAAAAATACAACAATGTGTTTTTTAAGAATTATATATAAATTTTATAGATATTTTTTGCTCAGTTTAATTATTTTCCCTACATTTTCATCATATTATATTATTTATTTCCGTAATTTAACTTTTTGTAAAATTATTTAACAATATTTTGTAGTATTATTTTATATAGTAATGATAACTATTAATTAATAAATACTGTTTTGTGAAAAAAACGAGGTCACATTTGAGTAGTGGAAAAATTTGTTTGTATACAACTCAAAGATATAAGAAGAATTCAAAAATAACAACTCCAAATTAGTCCCACATCGCTTGGACTGGAATAAGCAATGCAGGGAGACAGCTATGAAATACCCCTTCCTCCACAGCCAAAATAATCAGTGGAGGCAGTTCATTTTTTTGAACCGCCCCAAACTGTTCTCAACTCGGTTTTGTCCGGTTATGGCGGTTTAGTACCAATTCTCCGATTTATTTTCCGGTTCTTTGGCCTAGCGGTTTTCAGGGCTGTTTGGACCGGATTAGTGTCTGGTTCCCGGTTCAACTGCCCGGTCCGGTTTTGATTACCTTGTTATATATAAATTTAATAGATATTTTTTGCTCAGTTTAATTATTTTCCCTACATTTTCATCATATTATATTATTTATTTCCGAAATTTAAATTTTTGTAAGATTATTTAACAATATTTTGTAGTTTTATTTTATATAGTAATGATAACTATTAATTAATAAATACTGTTTTGTGAAAAAAACGAGGTCTCATTTGAGTAGTGGAAATATTTGTTTGTATACAACTCAAAGATATAAGAAGAATTCAAAAATAACAACTCCAAGTTAGTCCCACATCGCTTGGATTGAAATAAGCAATGCAAGGAGACAGCTATAAAATACCCCTTCCTCCACAGCCAAAATATTCAGTGGAGGCAGTTCATTTTTTTGAACCGCCCCAAACCGTTCTGAACTCGATTTTGTCCAGTTATGGCGGTTTAGTACTGGTTCTCCGGTTTATTTTCCGATTCTTTGGCCTAGCGGTTTTTAGGGTTGTTTGTACCGGATTAGGGTCCGGTTCCCGGTTCAACCGCCCGGTCTGGTCTGGTTTTGATTACCTTGATAATATGTAAGTAAAAAAAAGTACTCCCTCCGGACCTATATATAAGCAAAAAAACACTTTTTAGGTTCATTGAAAAACTGATGTATCTGGACTATAATACTTTGAAATAACATCTCATGACTAAGTAATTTCTTCTTCTAGCATAGCTTATTTCCATGACAACGAAGGAAATGCATTTAATTTGTCTAACGAAGGAAGGCATAACTTTTATCTTTATTATATATATCCCTACCATTCAGTTCGTCCATCACAGCATCACTATATTCAGTTCTCCAGTTTCTTTCTCTTTCTCTTCAATGAAGACTATACTATTTTTCTTGCTTTTTATTTGTACATGGAATGTGGTATTTGGGAACGGCAAATACATACCACAATCACGACGCTTAGCAGACTGTAGTCAGAGCAACATGTGTAACTGTAATGGAGCTACCAATCCGTCACCACCCACCACGTGTCCAGCTCCCATACTGTGTCCTGCTCCCGCCTCTGTCCGCTCGTCAGTCACATTGGGGACTGAGAGCACCCTTACAGAAGCTGCAATGCACATCGCTGGTATTGCATTGTTTTTCATTTGGTATTACTGGCAAAGGATCAAGGTGTCTATTACTCCAGCAACCACTCCACTCATTCCAATCAGTACTCCATAATTATATTATCTAACTAATTATATTATCTAACTAGGAAACATATTTTTATTATTACATCTTTGTGATCAAGTGACAGCTGTCTAGTCCTAAGAATATTCTATAATCCCATTTTATTTTTCTGTCCTTTTCCTTGTAATGATCTCAGAAATATTTACAAGGTTACTGAGCCACTATTAGGGTACAATTTGCTAGCTGTTTTGTACCATTGCCAGCTCTCACAAGTGGCTATTTATGTATATATATATATATATATATATATATATATATATATATATATATATATATATATGTGAATCAAGGGATTGGAATTAATGAAAAGTTTTCTTTTGCTTATATGTTTTAACTTGCCTTGTTTTTAGCCTTTCGTTGAATTGCATTTACTGTTTCCTAATTTGATATCAGAATCCCTTCAATACGGATGAAAATCTGCTGTTCCATACTCCCTGTCCCACCAATAACAATTTGCCACATCACTTATTAATATACATCACTTATTATTATTTTTTAAAACAACACCGTTAATAGAGTCTCAGTCATTGTTCTTTTTAAACCTCTTTGTGGCATATGAGATGAGATGGAAGTGTTTGATGAATGCCAGATTCATAATATTCTTTTTAAAATTTGTTTTCCGGCCCAGTCAATTTTTCTTGTAGGAAGGAGCAAGTTAAAATCCCTTTATTATGCAGTTGTATTCAGAAATTGATTTTATTATATTTCTAAGAGCTTCTGTTAAAGTATTGTACTAACTCATTATTGAGTATCCAATGAAAAATCTGATTTCACTCTCTTAGATTTTGCTCAGGAGGCACTCTCTGTCCTCGATCGAATTCAGAAATTGATTTTATTATTAATTACTAGACTAGAAATCTTATAAAGGAAGCAAGAATCTAGAGAATACCTAGAAGAAGAAATTACTTAGTCATGATATACTCTTACCATTCCATATTAACGGTGTTATTTCAAAGTTTTCCATTCCATATTAACAGTACTACAAAAAATGTTATTTCAAAGTTTTCCATTCCATATTAAGTAAGGTACAATCCTTACCCACATGATATACTTTTTTTTACTTACATGTTATTATTATATTATTGATTATGATGTTTTTGGACGTTTTAGTACTGCTACAACAAATAAAATCATGACCGCTTCTTCAACTTTTATTAATATAAATAAAGTGCAACGATTTTTTTTTGACAAAAAAGTGCAATGATCAAATTAAAAGTGTGGGTCACTATTAAATTGTGAAAGGCAATGTGCAAAACAATTGAAAGAAAAACAGGATCAAATTAATCGTGAAAGTTAAAGGGTATTAAAGATGAATATATCATGCGGTTCATAAGCAGCAAAAGAACGAAATTTGTGAGGCAAGTAGCTTCGTTTTTCTTAACCAAATGTTGACAAAAACAAAAAAGGCATCGTGAACAGATTGAAAGGAAAGATAAAGATAAAGAAACACAATTTGCCCAGTAGCTTAATCTACTCTGAGATATGGGGGGTCAACCCAGTGCTCCCGGGTTCAATTCTCACAATGGACAAATTCGGTGTTGGCTAATGCAAAATTTGATCCTAAACACGAGTGGAGATTATAGTTTTCTTTAAAAAATTAAAATGAAACTACTATATGAAAGTAAGATCTGAAAATTCAAAAGCATTTTTAAAATGTCTAGTAAATGATCAATAAATGTAATACCTTATTTTTCAATAAACAATTTTTATTTCTTGGTTTTTTTTTTGAAGGGCAAACATAAAAGATATATTAAAAATTTAGCACAAGGGGTACTCACCCATATACATATGGAAAAACTTCTCCAAAAGAGGAGGACAACAATACGGAAAAAAACAAAACTACCTCCTAGAAATACAGTCAATAGGAGCTACAGACCACTCATAAAATAAACATGAAGGAGAAGAGCCCCGAGCCTGAAAGCATCGCCAGGAAAGGGATAATATCCAATCAATACATCGCCTAAAGTCAGGTATACCTCCAGAGAAAATACAACTGTTCCGTAGATCCCAAATAACCCATAGAACAGTATGCCAGATAATGCTCAAACCACGCCTGCATGCTGGACCTCCCATATGAGCCCTATTTTTATTTCTTGGATCCTTAATAACTATAGGCATTAATTCTGAGGAACCAGTTTCTGTCAAAAAAAGATTCTAAGGAACTAGTTAGCAAAATCATATACTTTTTATTGTATTAAATACTTAATTGGTATCATGTATGCTGCATAGAACCAGAAACTAAGTGTAAACACTGAATGACTAGTGTAAATCAAACCTGTCGTTCAAGATTTATTAGTAAGGTTAAATGTATATTAATCCATAAAATTTGACAAAAATTTAATTTCGTCACTACAAAAAATTATTTGTTCTTGGTGCTAAATAATAATAAAAAAATTGTGTTTTAAGTTCCCTAATAAGGGACCGATTAGGGACTAAAAGTGGCTCAGGGACAAGGGAAGGGTAGAGAAAGAGAAAAACTCTCTAAAACTCAAGAAAACTTGTTATTGCTTGAATTGTTTGGATATTGCTTGAATGACAAATGCATGGTGATGAGCCCTATTTATACTACTCTTGAAGGGCTTTACATTACAAACTAGAAGGATCTAGAAGCATTTATTACAACAGAAAAATCTAGACATATGGATACTCTAGTTCATATGACTTGAAGGGTCTAGAAAAGTTAAGATTTCCTAGTAGTGTCTTGAAGCTTCCTTAATATTCTTTAGTGTTCTCAATTTCTAGAAACATCCATATTTTTTTCATCATTCTCCCCGGGTTGGAGAAGACTTGTCCTTGAGTCGAAAATCTTCTTCATCGCCCAAGTATGGTGAAAGATTGACAACATTGAAGGTTGCAGAGACTCCATAGTCACCTGGTAGTTCTATTTTGCAGGCATTATCATTGATTTTCTACACAACTCTGAAAGGGCCATCAGCTCTGGGAGATAACTTGGCATTTGGTTTATTAGGAAATCGTTCCTTTCGCAAGTGTATCCATACCAAGTCTTCTTCCTTGAATGTGTGCAACCTACGATGTATGTCTCGCTGAATCTTATACCTTGAATTTTGTTTTTCAATTCTTTCACGAACTTGTTCATTCAACTTTTTGATTTCATTAGCCCTTTGTTCCGCATCTGCACTGTACTGCTGAGTGTCAGGTGGTGGAGTTAAATCCGGCGGGCTCAGGGGACGCATGCCATAAACCACTTCAAATGGACACTTCCCGGTAGCTTGATTGTTGGAGTTATTGTAAGTAAATTCAGCCTGTGCAAGGATAAGATCCCATTGTCTCAAATTCTTTCCCACAAAGCTTCGAAGTAGATTCCCCAAAATCCTATTAATTGCCTTTGTTTGCCCATCTGTCTAAGGGTGACTAGAACTGTTGAACTGTAGTTTAGTACCCATCTTCTTCCACAGTGTTCTCCAAAAGTGTCTTAAAAATTTCACATCTCGGTCGGATGTGATGGTTTTGGGGATGCCATGAAGACGAACAATTTCCTTGAAGTACAAGTCTGCAATTTGGACAGCGCCATTAGTCTTCTGACATGGTATAAAGTGGGCCATTTTAGAAAACCTGTCTACGACTACCATAAATGTTCTTCCTTACTTTTGCTATAGATCAAGATGTGGTCAAAGTACACGACAACAAACTTACCAATAAAGGGTCTAAGTACTTATTCATTAGCCGCATAAACGTACTTGGAGCCCTTGACAATCCAAAGGGCATGACTGTCCACTCATACAGGCCGTCTCTTGTTTTGAAAGTTGTCTTCCATTCATCTCCTGGACGAATTCTGATTTGATGGTAACCGCTTTGAAGATCAATCTTAGAGAAGATATTGGCACCATCTAATTGATCCAACATATCATCGAGCCTAGGTATCGGAAATCGATACTTAATAGTGATCATGTTGACTGCTCGACTATTCATGCACATTCTCCAACTACCATCCTTCTTTGGTACAAGAAGTGCAGGTAGAGCACAAGGACTGACACTCTCCCGAATGAACCCTTTCTTAATTAATTCTTTGACTAACTTACAAACAATCTATATTGTTATGCTATATTTAAAAATTACAATAAAATATTTAATTCAAATTTTTTAAACACGACAGTAGTTATGGCTCTCCATATTAGATAACATTAGGTTATGGCTCTTCTAACATTAGGGTTTTAGCTAATAAATGGGCTTGACCCAATATTGTTAAAGGTGTAGTAAATAAAGGGGTTGTCTTTTCGCACACCTCATGCTACTCACCACACATCCCCTTTCCTTGGGAAATGACCAAAAGGCCATTAATGAAACGCGTGTTTTTGAACTATTCGGTTACGATCAACTGAACCCATTCGGTTATGGGTAACCGCACGTGTATTTTTTATCAGACACACCCCCTTTTGAATTTTTGTAACATACGGTTGACCCTAAACCAACATATTCGGCTAAATGCAACCGAATGACACTGAATGAATCAAAAAAAATTTCAACAGAACAGATTCCACCGACACTTTAGATCAACGGCGTACAGGCAGTCAAAGGTGTCAAAAAAAGGAGTGGATGAAATTTACTCTGGAAATTGTGCCCCAACGGATAGAAATTAAACGGCCCAGATTTGTGATCCAAAATTTTGATCAACGACTCATATTTCCCCACACCTATTATAAATTGGGTTTCAGGTTTTCAATGTTGCTTCACAAAAACCCTAACTCCTTCTCTTCTCTGCTTCTTCTTCTCCACCAACACCACTTCTCAGCTTATTCTTCTCCACCACCCGCTGTAATGGAAGATCTCATGGAATGGCAGTTGTGCCCAACGCAGAGATATGAAGATAAGTACCTAACTATCCTGTATCGCCCTGGAACGATCGAGGAGAGAGCTGATGGTGTTTTTTTAAGTCTCGCAACAACTACTTCTGTAGGTTGGACAAAAATATAACATTCAGCCAGTTGAAGGAAAATGCGAAGAGGAAGGTTCGCCAAGAGGGAGAGTGGCGTAAAGACATATTTCGTATACGTTACTGCAAGTGCGTATGTCTACAGGACGACACTCTCTGCTATGAAGCTATGGATATCTGTAGCGACAATGATGTTCGCGCAATGTTCGAACATCATCGTAACACCCCATTGAGACGTCAGCTCATTGAGCTGTTTGTCGAAACAATGCGGACTCCGGAAGAGGTTATCCATATTATGGAGAGCACGCTTCCTGTACAATCGACCACGCTTCCTGTGCAATCGACCGTAAGGGCCACTTCCTGTACAATTCACCATAAGGGCACAATGGATCGCAGAGAAGATGGTGTCTATTTCGAAAGTCCAAAACCCATCTACTCCAGGCTTGACAACAACATCACCTTCGCTGCTCTCAAAGAAAAACTAACGAGTAAGGTGCAGCTGGAGGGTGAGGAGCAAGAAGTCACTCGTATCGTTTATCGTATGGCCCTTAGGGGTGCTAATAATCGTGTTCGATGGGGCTTAATGGATCTGAAGAAAGATGAGGACGTTCGAAGAATGATGGAGATGCATCTCATGTTGCAACTTTGGAGGAATGAGGGAGTACCTTTGAAGTTGTTCGTCGAAAGCCGAATCACTGTTGATGAGATCATTCGTCGTGTTTGCCCACCATCTCAGTAGTTTTCAATTTCTTGTCCGAATTTATGAAGCGACAATAATATTCAACTGACTGTGCTATTTTCTAAATAACTCAACAGAATTCCATACAGTAAAAGCTGAGTGTTCAAAACATACAAATCCATAAAGACGTAATTATCGGCGTAGAAAGTAGAAATCCAACAACAGTAGATTTAAAACATACAAATCCAACAATAATGAAGTGTTTATAAGATTTAAAACAAAAGTAGAAACCCTAGTTATTACAACTCTATTGGATTATCAGGGTTATCCCCATCAACAGGGTTCTGCTCAATAGATTGCTGGACATCCTCATTGTGAGGGCGCACAATTTGAATTGGTGCTAGTTGACGGCGCATTAGTCTTGGGTGAAGCCGTTCAGTTGACATTGGGTAATGAATGGTAAAAACACCCCTTGAACTTAAATAGGTTAGCTGGGCTTCTCTACTCTAAGGGGCCCCAGAAAAACCATCAGCTCCAAGAACCTCCATAATACGATCAGTATGTCTCTAGATAAGGAGTACCACGTGCATCCACAACAACAGAGGCACGATATTGTGTCCTAGAGCCCGTCACTACCCAAAGTTGATTAGGAAAACGTTGATGATAGTCTCTGTAAAAGCCTTTTGGAATCTTAAGACGTTCTCTGTGCAATAATGCCATAAGAGACAAATCAAATAAATACTAAAGGCAAACAATATGCAATGGTAGAAGAAACAAATAGAAATCATAAAAAGAACATAAAAAAGAGCACATTGAAAACGCAGATTATTACCGTTTGGAGGGATATGACTGTTGAAAATGTCTTTGGAGCCAAATTCCTTGAATCCATGATGGTATGTCCAAAACTTGATAAAAAAACAGATTGGTAAATTGATAAGTCTAAAATTACAAAACCTAAAAAGTAACAGTGATTCGGTTGAGCTCTCCTGAATTGATTCGGTTAGGCTCAACCGTATGTGTTAAAATCGTTTGAATTTTTATGTCATTTGGTTGACCTCAACCGAATCCATTCGGGAGGGCTCAGCCGAATGGTTTCGAAAGTGGATCGTTCCCAGTACCATTCGGTTGAGCTCAACCGAATGGTTCGCGAAATTGTAGAGACAGAAAACACGATAAACAGACCAAAATAATCAAAATGCAACAAAAGGAGGGTTAGAAATCATGTACCTTATGTTCTGAAAACGATTTGGAAGGTTGAAATTGAAGCTTGAGTGAGATTGGGAGAGGAGAAATCGAATGGGGGGAGAGGGGTTTAGGGTTTCGGATGTGGGTGTGTTGTGTGGGTGTGAGAGGGGGTGTGGGATGTTTGAGAGGGTGAGGGAGTGTTTTTGAGTTAGGGCTATTTTTGGAATAAAAGGGGTTAGAGGTGTGAGGGGAGTAGGAGGGGTTGTGTAGAAAGTCAAACCCTAAATAAAAAGTGGCTAGTATTGTAAAAAAAAAGTGGACAGTAGCTAATAAATGGGCTTGGCCCAATATTTTTATACGTTTTTATGAGTTTGGAGTTTATATATGATATATCAAATCATGTTGTTTTGCTTATGCTATTTATTACTAAATTTGTCATATTTGTACTGTTCATGTATCTTACGATACACGATACAAAAAAATGGCCGAACGATACACGATACGTATCTCGATTTGACTACCATGTTCTTATCTTAGTAACCATGTGCTGGTTTGGTGTGTGAGTCAGCACGTACAAATCTGATAATTTCTCAAGAATATGTCTATTATTAGTGTATAGGTTTGGTGTGAGTCGTCACAAATGTGATAAATGTCTCAAGAATATGTCTCTCATAAGTGTATAGTCTTTTTTTTGTTATCATGTTTTTTGTGCGCAGTTTATAAATGATATCAAATTGCTGGATAATTAAAAAAATAAAAAGCAACGTTGAGTTATAAAATAAAAATTGATGGTATAAATGGTGGTTAGTTGAGAATAAAAGCAACGTTAATAATTCCATCAAAAGGAGGTGCAATCCAGCATTCATAATTACATCAAAAACATAGCAGCACTTTGCCAGTTTGCCGTGAGGAGTTTATAGGAAAGGGCAAAATTTTGAAATGAAAGTAAAAATTGAAAGATATAGGAAAGAAAGGTTGCTTCCTTTATATAGTGGTATAGATTATACCGCTGTCTTTAAAGTTTAGGAGATTTTGAGACAGACAAATGATAAAACAGAATTTTTTGGAGCTAACTCATTTAGTTTGTGGTATTAGGAAAATTGATCCCCCAGAAATTTATACACGACATCAGTTTCTGCCTTCTGGTCTATGCTTCAAGAGTGCAAAATCTTATCCTGATTGTTATCTATCTTATGCGTTGGAATTTGGATTGTCAATGGTTAGCCATAAAAATATTGTTCAAGATCACCGCTGTGCTTGGTGTTTCATGTTTCTTATATCTTTCCCCGCAGTTATTATTGTTCCTAACTCTAGTACTACTTCAATATTTTATATCTACTTGAGCAATCAAATAATTGGATTGAAGAGATAATGGAAAACTACTAAAATCTGTAACGTAAATGAGAGAAAGGAGCAAAGAGAAATTGAAATAGAAATTGAAAAGCAAATTCATATTTATCAATGGGTAAAGATCTATGAAGCCCTGATACTCCAAAATATGCCACGTACCCGTGTCGGATACGTATCCGATACTGATACGTGTCGGATACTTTCGGATACGTATTCTGAGAGTATTCAGGAATTTATATTTATTTTTAAATTAAAAAAGACAAGATACTTACCGGATACGTGAGAGACACTTTGGGGATACGTATCCTAGGAGTATCCTGAGATGTCTCTTGATGAACCAGAGTTGGAAGCTATATTATTTTTTTACGATGGAAATGGAGGAGAGGAGAATGACATAGTTAGTGTTAAGTAGTGAATAGTAGGCAATTCTATAGAGCTTAAACTTCTTTCGGATGTGACTTATGATGTTTTTTCCTATATTCTAACGACTGTATATCTTTTGTGACATGTTCGTAGGAGGAAGAATATATTTTAAAATGGATGGGGAAAATACATTGAACTATGCTTACTTATTTTGATCAGAAGTATTTTTTTGTAAATGTGATCATATCTATTGAATATTTGAGCAATTGTCAATTAGTAAAGTGAAATATCTTTAGTTATGTTTATATTTTTAAATTTTGATTTAATTTTTTATTGAAGTATCTCTGTCGTTGGAGCTCCGTTGGAAAATGAGAGTTTAGGTAAAATATGCACCCCCGTTGGAGCTCCGGTAGGCACTCCAATAGCGGCTCTCGTTGCCGATACCTTGTCAGTCTCTCGTTGTCGCTCCCGTTGTCACTTGCTTATTCCTTTTTAATAACTATAAAATAGTTATTTTGTAGTTTTCTGTAGTGGTTATATTTTTTTTTTTACAATTGTTAATGGTTAAAGTGATTGATTTTATTTTTTATGAAAAAATTGACTGATTTTAGTAGTTTTAATAAAGAGATTATAGTAAATAATAAATTTTAGATTATTTAATTATTGAGTATAATATTATATTAATAATTGATTTTTTTGGAAAAAAAGATTTTGAAACATTTGTTAGATTGGTTGATTTTTAAAACAATTCGTTGTGGTTAAATTGGTTGATTTTTGAAGTTTGAGAATATTATAAAAAAATAATTATTTAGTTAAAAAGCAAAAAAAAATGAAAAAAAAATAAAAAAAAATTGGGAATAAAACTGATAGAAAAAAGAAATTTTTGACAAAAAAATTAGAAAAAAACTAACAAAAAAGCTATTTTTCTAAATAAAAAACTGAAAAAAAAAAAATCAAAAAGCTGACACGCGTCAGCCTGCTCGGTCAGCGCGTCAGTCTGCGAGTGTCAGCGTGTCAGTCTGACGCGTCATTTTTTTTTTGTAAAAGCTGCCAAAAACTGACTTATTTTGTCTTTTTGCGGTGAATTTACAATTTTGCCATTAATTTTGGACAAATGGCAAAATTTGATGATGTCTAATAAAGTCATTTTGCAGGTACATGTTTTGATTATATAGATATAGAATATAGATATAGAATCCTCTTATCCTTCTCTCCAATGAATACAAATTTTGTTATGCTTCGTGACTTTTTGCGAGCACATTTAATCAATCATAATTCAATAGAGTCTTGCATGACTTTTATGGACATTTCTTCACTTGATAATATATTGTTAGCAACCATCATTTTACTCCATAAAATAACTCCATGGTTGTCAAGATTGAGAACTTCGATGGATGAATTGGAAGAAGAAAGTCTGTTGAGAGAATAACGAATCTCACAAACAGTTATTCATTTCAGTTACTGTACAAATGGTTCAATGTCAACTTATATACAATGAGTCAACTTACTAAACTATAATTAGCACTATACTACAATCTAACAAACCATTGGTTAATTAACTTAACTACAGCTAACTGAATAACTAATCAATAAAACTGATTTACTATAGAACTGATTTACAATTCATCTAATTTGGTAACTCTATTATTTCTCTTTTTACTTGATTTTCTACTCACTTAGCAACTCCCCCAGTCTGCATCAACATATGCAGTGAGCTTTAGATTGGTATTTGCAGGGAACATTATCCCTAATCTTGAAGTGGTTTTAAGGTACTTCAGCAAGTGAGTGCTGCTTGTAAATGAGGTGTTCTTGGCTTTGCCATGAAGTGGTTCAGCTTATTTACTGTGAAGGTGATGTCTGGCCTTGATATAGTCAAGTATATGAGTCTACCAATCAGTCTTCTATATTGAGAAACATCTTGCAATGCCTCACCATCTATCTCATTTAACTGAGTGCCAGAATCCATGGGAACATGAACTGGTTTGCAGGATGTAAAACCAGTGTCCAATAACAGTTGCAGAGTGTATTTTCTCTAACATAGATGTGTCCCTTTATTAGATCTTGCTATCTCAAGCCCCGGAAAATATTTCAAATCCCCTATTACCTTCAACTTGAAGTGATTCTGCAATAATTGTTGAACTTCAGATACAAGAGTTCTGTCTGGGCCAGCAACAACAATGTCATCCACATATACCAACAAGGCTATGAATGTTGGTCCAGATCCTTTGGTGAACAAGGAATGATCAGCAGCACTCTTCTGAAATCCAATGGATGCAATTGTGGAACTGAATTTGTGGAATCATTGCCTTGAGGCTTGTCTAAGTCCATATAGGGATTTGTTTAGCTTACAAACTCTGTTCCCCCCCTGACTTGGATAGCCAAGAGGCAATGTCATGTAGACCTCTTCTTGCAACTCTCCATGAAGGAAAGCATTGTTGATACCAAGCTGCAGCAAGTGCCAATGCAACGTAGAGGCAAGAGAGCAAAATCCTTACTGAAGTCAATTTTGCCACTGGAGAAAAAGTGTCCAAGAAGCCTACTCCTGCTTGTTGAGTGAAGCCTTGTGCCACAAGACGAGCCTTGCATCTATCTAGTGAACCATCAGCATGATATTTCACTTTGTACACCCACTTACAACCAACTGGTCTCTTACCAATGGGAAGGGGAACAATAGTCCAAGTATGATTTGATTCAAGAGCTGCAAGCTCTTCTGCCATTGTCTTTTGCCATTCAGGGTATTTAATAGCTTGAGAGAAGTGTTGTGGTTCAAAAATAGAGGAAATGTTAAGGACATAGTGTTTGTAAGAAGGGGACAGGTTGCTATAGTTGAGGTAGGGTTGAATTGGGTATGGCACAGAATTGCAATCATAGATTTGTAGGTGAGCAGGAGGATTATGAGCTCTAGTAGATCTCCTACACAGGACAGTGTTAGGTTCAACTGGAGGTTCATTTGGAGGAATGGCTACTGGTTGATCTGGTGTTGGATTAAGGGGTTGATCAGGGACAGTGTCATGTACTGGAAGGGGAATGACAGTGTCATGTTGAGGCTCAATAGAAGAGGAATGTTGTTAATGACAGGTATTTGGTAGGAGGGTGTCACTAAATAAGGTTTGAGATAGTGAACCAGAGTGTGTGTTGTGATATGGGAATGTAGATTCACAAAAAATGAAATCTCTGGAAATTATGAACTTGTTAGTGATCGGATCAAGTAATTTGTATCCTTTGACTTCAATAGGATAGCCCAAGAAGACAAAGGGGTAATGAAGATTGGTTTGTTGGTGCTCAAAAACCCATAAACGAGACGCTGCAAATTGAATCATGAGATTCATGACACGTATACACTATAGATTATTATAATTTATTGCCTTCCCCTTCAAGCCATCTCTCAAGTAATCTCCTTTCAAGTTCCACCGTTTCTACCAAATTGAACATGTAGCAAACTGAAATTCATCTAATGAGAAGTACCGGCTTTTGAACTATGATCTTCAGAATGAACAAGTAAATAGAATTCATCATCCATTTATTGTTTTAATGATAATCTGCAATGCAAACCAATAAAGCAATAATGATAATCTGCAATGCAAACCAATAAACCAATAAAGCAATGCAAACCAATAATGATCATCTATTTTAACATTTTTAAGCTAGTAAAATTACATGGAACGTAAGAGATGTAAGTTATTGGGAACAGTTCAAAGTCTCATATTCTGCTTATATCACGGCCAAAAACATAAGTTGTAGCCCAGTTAATAGCTACATAGAATCTATATACCTCCAGCTAATAACGCGAGTTAGATATGCAGAGCGCCAAATAAACCAACTGATAAAACCTGCCAGAGCCAACCCTTTTGCCTCCTGTAAGAGATAATAAGTGAGTGAATCAAACTGTACGTTCTTTAAGGGTATGTTTGGATCATTGGATGGAGAATTTTGCATGGTTAAGTCTATATGTTGTTGATATATATTTGAGATTTTAAAAAAGTTGAAAAATAACATATTAGATGAACATATAAAATTTCAGTCACACTATTCGTTTTTAGCAATATTTTATAGCTTTCTTAATTTAGAAAAGAAAAATAAACCCTCTCTTCTTCACCCCTCCAAAACCATCAATCCAAACAGAACCTAAAGCCCCGGAAAAGAGGCCTAGGAATGATAAAAATCACTTTGTTCTGTCTGAGGTCAACTAGAGCCTTGTAACTGCCAACAGTTGCCATGCTTCCAAGGTGCTTGTAAACAAACTGATTCCCCAAATCCATGTCTTTCATGCTGTTTGCCCTGCCTGCATTGGCTTTACCTATTTTGTTTAACATGCTTGCTAAATATTTACCTTGTCTCTCTGCCACCTGTGGAATTCAAAATAGCAATGAATTAAATTGACAATGACTTTTTTTTTTTGGTGCGCTAAATTGACAATGACTTGAATAAGCCTTCAGGCAAAGAAGGAACATACAACATATGAACTTCTACCAAGTCTAGAAGTAACACATTCAGAATCAAATGTGTTTCGAGATGTAATCCTTAGTGTTAAACTTCTACCAAAGCAACAAATTGCGGAATTAAAGAAATGAAGGTAGGAGAAACTAAAGAAACAAATGTCAGTTACTTGGGCTAGAGCAGGAAGTGTCGGTTTTCCGGTACTTTCAAGAAATCCGCTGCAGTCTCCTATCGAGAAGATATCCTGTACCAAAGGAACGCGAAGCCACTCGTCAATGCCAATCCTGTGAAGAGAAAACTTTCAGAATTTGCTTTAGGATAATACAGTAGTCCAAAGTTGTAGTTACCATGCAATAAAAGAAACATGAGGATAGAAGACAGAACTACACATACATTGCAAAGCTGATACTGAGCAAAGAAAAACTTGTGGTGCATAAATGAGTAGGAAAGTAAAACAGAACCACACATGCATATGGATGGTGGTCAAATGACATTTGACACAAATGTCAGCATTGATATATTTACACCACAAATAGCTGGTCTTAGACTTTGGATTTACCTAATTCAAACCTAGAAAACCGGCTTGTAAGGTGAGGAATGACTCCCACTAATAAATAGTTTTCTAGGCCATACCACATCCGATGGAGGATTCTCAACACCCCCTCACGCTCAGGACTAGACAACTAGGGCGTGACCTGAGTCGATAGCAGGTGCCCTAATGAATCTTGGATAGGGCTCTAATACCTCTTAGAATTTGGGTTTGACCTAACTCAATCCTACAAAACGGACTTGTAAGGTGAGGGACGCTCTGTAGCACCGACACTTTAGGTTGAAGACGTGTTCAGTGTTTGTCACGTGTTGTGTGAGACACCAACACTAACACTACGATTGCTTCATTTTTTCAAATTATTGCCGGTGTCTATGTGTTCATGTCCGTGTCTCCGTTGAGCTTCATAGGTAGGCAGGGCCGGCCAAGGCCCAACCCACTAAAGCAAGGGCTTGAGGCCTCACAAATTTTTGATAAAAAAGGGGCTCAAAATTTTATTATTACATATTATTAGTATTAAGTTCCAACTATTTACAAAATTTGTGCGTAGCTCGTTTGGCAGGGTATTGCCTCTCAAACTATGAAGATGTGTGAGGTTCAGAGTTTGAGAGGCAATACCCTGCCAAACGAGCTACGCACAAATTTTGTACGGTTCGGCGCACGCTTGGCCGAACCGGTTGGAATTTGGCTGCGCCGAGTCTGTTATATTTTAGGCAGACACCCCCAATTAAGTTTTTAACAGGTTCGGCCAAGCGTGGTCCTTGATTTTTTTCGGATTTAATGGTCGTGGTTTCATTACAATCTGAGTAGGTTGCCCGAAAACCGATTTTTCAGCCTAAATTATTCGCTCGACATATAACATCGTCACGTGTTAACGAACTACACCATAAACAGAACCAAAAAATAGCCGATATCTTTATTATACATAACCGTAAATGAGTCCAATAGACGTCCACCTAGATAATACGTGGAAAAACACCTCATATTTTGCAAAAGTCCACATTAGATTTTCATCCAACTATCCCCTACACATCAGACAGCCAGATGAATCAAACGGTTCGTATTGCTTCTATTTTAATCACAAGTACAGTCATTCAGATCAACGATCCTAAATGCATAAAATTGCGGCTACCCATTTAAACCGTAGGATTAAAAACGTAATAAATTGGAGCCATTATTTTCGGGTTGCATATTTGGCTGGCGTTAATTCCATTAATAACGAATTCCACAAATTAACGATTCATTTAATTATAACATTAATGAGAATTGGTCAAAAAAAAACATTAATGAGAGATTGTTCAACCCACAAATTTCGTTGAACTAAATCAACGAGCTAATAACCCTCCTTCCAATTCCTCTGTTCTTCTTCGTCTTCAACAAAAACCGTAATCTTTCTATTTTCATCTTCTTCTCCAAATTCAAAAACAACTCTCCATTCATCGGCACCACTATCTTCTATTGATCTCTATCTTCTTCACTACCTTTCCATTTGTTTTTCCCCTTTCTCTATTTCTCTCTAATTTCTTATAGAATTCCTTCCCACTTCTTTGTAGATGCATCTGAAACACCTATCGTATTCTTACTTCTCAGTTTGCTTTTTGTGTCTTTTGGGTTTTAATGTTTTCTTTAGATTAGATGTTGTTCTTTTTTCTGCTTCTCTTCTTTGTTCTGACCTGATTTTTTTCCAGTTAATTATACACCTGGGTTTCAGATATGATGTGCAACAAAAGGTAAAAAAATAACAGATCCTTATACTATGTTTCCACCAACATTTGTCCGGTTCTGATTCTTCTTTATTTTCTGACTTTATATTTTCTTTTGCAGGACTTTATTAGTTTTATCCTTCTTCTCCATCTTCATTTTTTTATTTTTTAGGGAAGCTAACAATAACATATGGACAACAACAGAAAGACTATGCATAAGATAGCTCTCTCAAATCATTTTCTCTATAAAATTTGGTTGGCAAGTATAGACTTCATTATGATTTCATACTATTTAGGTCTGTTGATATTTGCTTACTTACTCTCAAATATGATCATGTTTGATTGTTATTGTTATTGTATCAGAATGTTTGTTGAAAGGAAACTATAGGGATATTTGATAAAACTGAATGAGGCTTATGATGAAGGGATTCATTAGTCATTCAAGGGATCAAAAGTAATAATTGATATCAGGTTTTAGTGTATTAATTTCTATAGTTTTTATGATTGTTAAGCAAAACCATGATGCTCTCTATTTTGGCTATGTTATCATTGGTGTCGTTGATCAGAAAGAAAGAGAAATATTTCATCTTTGTTGATTCATCAATTGAGTTCCACAATTTAAATTGCAGGCATTAGAAGTATTTGCAATTCTCAGATTAAGAGCTATGCAGAGTCCAGAAATAAGGTGTTTAAGATACTATATAAAGTCTCTTGGATAGTAGTTCGTTTTGATTTTCCTTTCATGCAGGGTACCGATAAAGGAAGGTAAAAGTGAGCCTAAGTATGGAGAATTGAAGTTTGGTCGCCTTTAGATAAACACAAAGTGCTTACCATAAATCAATAGAGATATTGTCCTTATTTTTGATTGATTTGTTTAATCATATTCTTGATATCTTTGATCGTTCAATCTTCTAAGTCCATTTGAATGTATTCACAGAGGAGAGAAGCATATTGCTCTATAAAGGTATTCCTACTGAGATGCTTCCTTCTAGAATTTTAGGGGCTGCAAATCAAAAGCTAAAGAGTGTGGGTTGAAATGTTCTTTTGAGTGGTTCTGTTTAAGGAAAGCAGTCCCAACCATTTTGGATGTTTTGTTTACCTCTTTGACTTACTACAGTTGTCTATGTTCTTCATTATTAATATGTATGTTTCTCAATTGATTCTCACACCTTCTATACTCAGTTAGGCTTTTGAAACTCAACTCTACATATTATTTATCCTTTTTGTGAAATTTTTGCTTTTCATTATGTCCACTTGCTTCTAGAATTAGAGATTTCCTTTAAATTTACTTGATTAGTAAGAAATGGTTGTCTAATGCATGATTTTTAGTAGTGGGTTATATTTATAAAGTTAGTTTAATTTTTCTCTGTTCTTGGTTCTTCTTTTAGTCCATACTTTTTAATAGTGGATTATATTGATAATCATCATATAGTTATTCTTCTGTTTATCTGTCACCTTCCGATTCTAGCACTTGGATTATTGATTGATATGGATTTTTGTTGTTTCTTTATGGCTTATTGAATATGTTCAGTTTGATTCACTCCATTTAGCCACTCAATATTTGAACACGTGCATAAATGGAATATGGATATTTTACTTATTGCTATGTGCATCGTATATTCAATACTGATTGGAAGAATTGGATAGCTTGGTTTGTGTCTGTAACTTTTTTCATCTTCATGCCTCATCTACATCATATATTTAATACTGATTGCAAGTTTAGGAAATGCCTAATTTGAGGTGCTATTTTCAATTAACTTATGCCATGGTTTATTCTGAATGTCATGAGGAATCTTGCCCAGCAGCAGCAGTTTGGAGGTGCTGCTATTTCAACTATACATTTATACATTGATTCTTTATGTGAACAAAAATATGGCTTTTCCTTTACAGATTTCCAATTAGAAGAATAATCAGTTTAAATACCTTTGTATTGCTTTCATTCTCTTTTATTTTTTGCTTAAAAAGCTGATATGGGGAACAAAAACTTCAAGCATATTGTAAGGTAATTGCATTGTTTAAACTTCACTCCATGTGATAATGTGTCTTCGCCCGAGAATAATGTGTCATCAACCACCAGCTATTCAGATTGAAAATCCTAACAATGAAGATGTCCAGCAAGTTGTTGAGAACAACTCTTCCAATGCTCAAGTTTTTGAAGATGGGCTAACTCCTCATAACCCAATTATTATGTATAACTAACATTTCTAGAATTGTTGTCCCTTTTCTTTGGTTTCTAGCCTTTTGAATCTACTAAGCACATTTTAATTGTTAGACTTTTTCTTCAATTTCTACTAAGCTAATTTTAATATCATAATGATTATGTAGTACCTAAAGCTTTGACCCCTTTCTTTTGGTAAAATTTTTGGTATCCATTTATTTAATTGGTTCTCAAATAAAATGATTCTCCCATGCGAGCTTTCGGATGCGTAAATTGGTTGTATGCATTAATTTTGGAATTGTTACACCAATTCGTTTCAAGTAATTAGTTACATGCTCAATGATGACCGTATAGTCTGTCCCTATTATATGATTAAAATATTTTAACCCTATTTCATCTGGGAGGGGATCGAAAGAGAATACGCTACTAACTTGATTACAATTGCTGCTTTTGTTTATTATCCCCAAACCGCACAACTTGATTCTCTGAGGTTCACGAATAACGGCAATTCCGACACTTCAGAGGTTATCCCTGTTGAATCGCTTTAGGTTTTCAATAAGAGGAATTTGAAAACCACCGTTCTCTTTGGTTGTACTGAGGAAGTGAAAGAGGCTGCGTTAACCCTCTTAAGATATTCTTTTGAAATTGCATAATTAACCCTCCCATTGAGTACACTTTTAATTAATAAATTTTATATTTCTCTTGATTACTATTTTGTTGATGTAATCTCTCGCATTCCAACATCTGATATCCAAAAAAATAGCATTTTCCCACAAAGTAGTATTTTTGCAAAAACATTGTTATACTAATTCAATTGCTACAGTACGGAAGAGAAGTTTCACGCAGACATAGCACCTGCTAAAGATAAATCAATTTGTCAGAAGTGAGTGAGCCTTTTTCTGATGTTAGCCTCACCATCACTTCTGATGAACCTAACGCTCTACCATCCCTCTGATGTTAATAATTTATATATATATATATATTATAATATACTTCATAGTAGGTCTATTCGTCGTGATATGCAAACTATTTTAACGGTCCGATAAAACTTATAATTTTATACATCTAGCAATTTTTTTCTCAAAAAATAAGTTAAAAATTTAAGTTCAAATTAAATGTATACCCGTGCAACGCACGGGTCATACAAACTAGTTCATATTATTCATATCTAATTTATTTTTCTAAAAAAAAATAATTTTAATTTTTTAAATGATTTATTTATTTATTATTTGGCCTACAAATCGTATATACATATGGGTGGGGGTATATACGATTTGTTAAATTACAAATCGTATGTACCCCCACACCTAGGTATATACAATTTGTAATTTAACAAATCGTATATACCCCTACCTTAGATATATACGATTTTAATTTTTTAAAATTTTTAGGTGAAAATCGTATATACCTATATACGATTTTAATATTTTTAAATTTTTAGGGGAAATTCGGATTTACCTATATTCGATATCCAATTTTTTTTTTTGAGCTGGGGATATGTTGGCCTTTTTTTAATTTTGTGAAGGGTATTTTGGTCATTTCGCATCTACTACAGCCGCTTATTGGTCAGTTTTGACTGGGCCTTAGTAAAATAAATTTTTTATTTGGAACCGTGAACATAATCTGAGAGAGAGAGAGAGAGATATCCCATCATTGTCTGAAGAACCAACTTCAAGTTCGAGTTCTCAAACAACTTCCTCCTATTGTGGTTGACTCAAATTGATTTGTTTATAGATGTTGGTGTCTATAAGAATGGAGGAGAGATGGAGTTCTTCTTTGTAGGCACCATTAGTCTCTCACCATTTTCCTTGTCACATTGAAGCTTTGTGAAAGATGAAGATAGTGTTGAGAGTGTCCCTGAGACGGTGCCTCTATCAGATACCAAAAACAAAAAAAATGGAAAAAAAAGCTTTTAACTCTGAACTTGCTGAACCGGTAATCCAGTAACCAATTTTAAAAAGTGAGTGACCTGGCTCAATATCATAGCGAGTGCTTAAGGGAGAGTGACAAAGCAACTGTCCCCAGCATTTCTCTTTTCTTGGTTTTCTCAAACATGTTGATCCCCTTTTCTTGGTTTTCTCACCTGTACTTTTTTTTTTTTTTGAAAGCAACATACTTCATTCATTCGAGTGATGACAAGAGCATCAAAAAGATTACATGAAGGAGGTGAGGTTGGACATTTCCAAACCGAAGACTAGAAGCAACAACAATAAAGGAAACTACTGCACATGAACTATGGGCATTCAAGCCAATACATTTAGAATGTTTAAGGTCTATAAGGACATAACCAACCCAAACACAACAACGAAACAACCAGAGTAACAGAAGCTTTAACTCCTAAGTAGAGGTGGTAATCAGTGACAGAGACTCTGCAGTCTTTCTCCCAATCCAATTACGGATAATATCTTTGACTTGTGTACGCTCAATTCGACTAGAAATGGTCTCAAGATTAACCCACTTATCATGAGCCAGCAAAGCAGCCTGTAAACTGGTGTGGTCATCGGCAAAGGTGTCATCTCCAAAGGTTTTAACAATCACCGTGTACTGCAACAACATCCACAGTCGATTGCTTAGGCAACTGAGAGCTCTATGGGGAATTACATCAAACACCTGATGTGCATATTTAGACCAAGAAAACCAAAAACCCAAAACATGAAACCAGTAAACCATAGACACTCCATAGCCAACAGCCCAGCCCAGAAAAACAAGAGAGACGCACAGGATCCAAGGCGGCTTAGGTGGTGGCTGGAGCGGCTTCAAACGCTGAGCAGGGGAAACCACCAAACGAACAGCAGGAGCTTTGGAGAAGGAAGACTTACCAAGATGCAAACTCACTTCGGTGGAGGAGGTTTTGGGGGAGGACGCGACGGCGCCAGCAGCAAGGAGGTCCGAGGGAGGTGACACAGGGCTCCAGCTATTGAATGAGCACCCAGCAGCAAGAGGAGGACCGAGGCATTCGAAGCAAGGGTGGGTGGTGCTAGGATGGTGGGTAGAGTCTTGGTGGCGGTGTGTTGGGGGAGGGGATCTGATCCAGGGGTTGGCGGCGACAAGGGTCAGCTGTCATAAGAAGGTGGGATGGGAGAGTGGGTGGCGGGTGAGGAATGGAAATAGGTGAAAGGGATTTGAAGGTTTGGTAGTGATGGGTTTCGGTGGAGGTTTGGGTTTGGCGGAGGAGGAAGCATTTAGAAACAGCAAGTGAAGGAGAGGAACAACCTCCACAAGGGAGGGACAAGCCACCATGGTGGTGGAGCAAACCTCCAAGGAGGAGGGGCAAACCTCCACTAACCCAAGGGTTGGGAGGAGACAAAGGGAACCTAGAGAGCTTCTCTCTCATCGCGCAAAGAAAACAGTTTTTTTAAAGTTCACATTGAACAGAATTTCTCACCTGTACTAATTGATAACAAAGCATGGTGAGAATAAGCTAAAAAACCCAAAAACAGTAACGTAGATATTGAAAGCAAATCTGCCCACACTTGAGGTGCTAGCTCAGTGGTAAGAGCTATGAGGGAACGATTGTAAATTGGTCATTAGTGTCACTTTAATTAATAAAAAATTTCCCCCCTTCCCCAATTTTTTTTTAAAAAAAGCAAATCTGTCCAGAAATAAACAGCAAATAAAATATATAGATATTAAATACCCAAACCAAACCAAATAATACTAACAGAGGCAAAGCAAGAAATGAAAAAAAAAAAAAAAAAAAAAGCTCTGAATTTCAAAGCAAAATAAGTTGCTCATTGAAAAAATCAAATGAACCATTTTGAATACTTGAAACAAAGTAGTGATTATGGAGTCAGGACTGTGGGGAACGCTCGCATCTATAATGACTTTGAATTGGTCTTTGAATCCTAAAACTAATCTTTCTTTTTTTTGAATTGATCCTAAAACTAATCTTGCATCTAATTATCATGGTAGTTTTTTTTTTTGATAAGCAAATGTTAGTGGGGTGAGGGAATGTTAGTTTCCGAGGTTTGAACCCGGGACCTCCTTCTTGCAATTTTGCAACTCCTTCATGTCCCTTAGCTAGCCAACTGAGCTACCTTCCTGGGACTAATTATCATGGTAAACGATGCATATCGCAGTGCGACTCGTTTTTGTCACCGAATCGCTCCCTGAATCTCTTGTATCGCACCGGAATCGTTTGAATCGCGATTCAAGAAGGAATCGCGCAATTCTACAACAAATTACAGTCGGATCGGGTCACGCGTTTTCGTAAAACACAGAGATTTAGGGTTGCGACGCAAGGAAGAAGACGATGGAATTGAAACGCCGCGTTTTGGATGCTGTCTTAACGCAAAACGCTGCGTTTTGTTAAATGAAGCTATGCATTTTGTTCTTTTGGAGGATCAGTAGTATTAAAACAAAACGCTGTGTTTTCAATTCGGTTTTTAAAAACAGGGGCACTTTTGACATTTCACATTATACAACACTTAAACCACAACTTCCTCTCTACGTTTCTCTCATTCAGAAGTCAGAACCGAAACATTTCAGAACGTTGGAGCTCCACGTTTCTTTCTTCATCGTCTTCTTTCTTTCATCAGCTGTGTCTTCTCTATTTCTCTTTCAGCAGGTAAAATTCGTTCATCCTCCTTCTTCTTCTTCTTTCCTTTCTTTCACAGAATTCATTTTTTTTGAACAAAACCCTAACTTTTCTTTCATTCTTCCACTACTCTGTTTTGTTGCTTCATATTTCATCTATCCAATAATGAGTCAAGCAAAGAAGAAAAAGGAGGTAGATATTACATGGAAACATTGTTTATCTACCCCACCTAATAGATTGTATGTGACTTGCGGATATTGCACACATTCTTGTTGGTGTGGTATTGGAAGAATGAAACACCATCTTGCAGGAACAAATCAGAACGTCAGTGCTTGTGTTAAGGTTCCGGATGATGTGAAAGAAATATTGTGAAGCTTTTACAAGAGAAAGATAAAGCTAAAGAAGCAACTAATCAAGGAGAGACTGAACTTGCTATTGCAAAGCAACCAACAAAAATGGCTAGGCAGAAGACAATGAATGAGGTGCTTAAAAATAGAGAGGTGGTGATTCAAGATATCTGCAACACCATATACGGTAATGCCTTGCCATTTAATTTAGTAAGAAGTCCCTTGTTTGAGAAAATGCTTAATTCAGTTGGTGAATATGAAGGGGTTTAAAACCTCTTACTTATCATAAGGTGAGGGTGTCTTATTTAAAGAAAGTTGTTGATATCGTTAAAGAAAGTATGGAGCTATACAAGAGGGATTGGGAAAAATGAGGATGTACTTTGATGTGTGATCGGTGGACGGATGGAAAGGGTAGGTCACTTACCAATTTTTTGGTTAATAGTCCAAGAGGTACTTTTTTCCTGAAATTAATCGATACTAGTGATGTGGTCAAGGATGCCAAGCAAATGTTTTCTTTATTGGATTCCATAGTAGAAGAAGTAGGAGAGGATAATGTGGTACAAGTTGTGACAGATGGTGCTTCTAATCTTGTAGATGCAGGAAAATTATTAGAGGCTAAGAGAACAAAATTATTTTGGTCTCCTTGTGCAGCTCACTGCCTTGATTTGCTCCTTGAAAACATTGGGCAACTACCTGTTTTTTTTTAATACTGTTGCAAAAGCCAAAAAGGTCACAAAATTTATTTATAATCATGCATGGGTTCTAAGCCTATATAGAAAGTATTCCAATGGAAGGGAATTGGCTAGACCAGCAATCACGAGGTTTGCCACAGCCTTTCTCACTCTACAGTGTATTATGCGACAAAAGAATGCTATTCGGTCTACGTTTGTTTCTGAGGAATATGTTTCTAGTAATTATGCTGGTAAGGATGATGGCAAGGAAGTGGTGAACATTGTTTTGGGTGATGCTAGATTTTGGAGATCTATTCAATATTGCTTAAAGTGTGTGACCCCAATGGTGAAGGTTTTAAGACTTGTGGATGGAGATGTGAAACCTGCTATGCCATATATTTATGAAGCTATGGATAGAGCAAAAGAGCAAATAGCTGCAAATTTCAACGGCCAAGAGTCCAGGTAGAAGAAGGTGTGGACTATAATTGATACCCGTTGGAATATGCAATTACATAGGTATCTCCATGCCACTGCTTTCTATCTTAACCCCAAGTAAGTAATTGTATTCTTGAAGGATAGTATAATTATTTATTTTAGACTTTTGTATTTTTAACAATTCATCCTTTATTTCATTAGGTACCTTTATGTACCGGGTTTCATTCCGGATGATGAAGTTTTATTTGGTTTACATGAAGTTATTGAGAAACTTGAGCCGGATAGAAGAACTAGAATTCAGATTGATAAACAATTTGATAGTCTCAAAACTGCGAAGGGACTCTTTGGAAGGACCATGGCAATAGACACTAGGGACAAGAAACAACCCGGTTAGTAACCTATTTCAATTATTGTTCATGATAAGAGAAGATCATATTGTAGCAAAAATATAATCTTGATTATGTGAACTTTGTTTTGATAGCTCTATGGTGGGAAAGCTATGGTGGTGGAGGTAAGGAACTACAAAAGATAGCAATGCGAGTTTTGAGTCTCACATGTAGTGCTACTGGGTGTGAAAGGAATTGGAGCGTATTTGATCAAGTTCATACCAAGAGAAGAAGTCACTTAGAGCAACAAAGATTACATGCTCTTGTTTATGTTAAGTATTATTTTCAACTTGAGATGAGACAAAAGTCCCGAGAGGAGAAAGGAGATACTTATGATCCTATATGCTGATCTGATATTGAGTCAGATGATGAGTGGATTAATGAAGCAAAGGCTCCTTGCTTGCCAAGTTCGGATGATGCTTCATGGATGGATGTGCATGAGTCATTTACTCTTGAAGAAGGAGCTCCAAGCAAGAAAAGGAAGAGGGGTAATACTATAAATTTTAAACTTCAAAACATAAAGTTAAAATTTATTTTAGTATTGTGCTTTGTTACTTATTAGGTTTTTATTATATAGGTCCAAGAAACCTAAATGCAACGAAAGATAAGGGAAAGTCAAACTTAATAGAGGATGACAATGAGATGGAAGACATAGTGGAAGACGTAGAGGAGGAGGAGGAAGATCGTGAAATTCCGGGGAATAAAGATGATTCGAGTGATCTTGATTTAGGAAATGATGAAATTCCACCGATTGTAGTTGAAGAGTAGATCATAGTTAGATGATATTTTGGGGGGGTTGAATTAAACACTTGTTATGTTTATTTATGACTTGAATTATTTTGAACTTCATGTTTTTTTGCAAATGCTACCTTGGATTTACTCAAAAATGTTATATATATTTATGTTCATGTATCTTACGATACACGATTCAATTTATGGGCCTAACTAGGGCTGGACAACGGGCAGTTTTGGGCGGTTTCAGGCCCAAAACCACGAACCGAGTCAAAACCGCGGTTCCAAAACACCAACCCACTTCCGCCCATATGTCTTCTCGGATGGTGCGTTCGGTTGGCGGGTTTGACGGATTTTACGGGTGGGTACATGCGGGTTTGGGGTAGAGAGACTGTGAGAGAAAAACAAAAGACTTGGGAGGGAGTTGAACAGCTAACCAGAGATGAAGATTTTGTAAAAAAACCAGAGAGAAGAAGAAACAACTACTAACGAAGAAGATGAAGGAGAGAACCTCTCTCTCTCCTACTTTGACATAAACTTATAACTTATGTAATGAATAATAATATATTATCAAATAGTACTAGAAATACAATTTAAAATAACTGGCTTGTAACACACTCAGCCACACAGTACGACATAGAGCAGTGCACTCTGAGTGCACAGTGCCCAAGTGCTATATTTTATTATTAAATTGCATTAAGCTTTACAGTGTGAGTCAGTGTGGGACAGACTGCAGTGTGCAGAGTACATATACTTCGGGCGGGTCTGGTCACCGACGGGCCCAAAAATAAAAACCGCACCCGCCCAGCCCAACTCGCATGAACCCAATTCTCCCACCCGTGAACCCGTCTGTACCCGACCGAAGAAGCCCGTTGTCTTCGGTTTTTCGGTTTTCCAGGTCGGTTTACATTTTTTGTCCAGGCCTAGGCCTAACGATACACAATGTGTATCCCAATTTGATAACCAGGCTAATTATTCCCAAATCCATGGTATCTTTCATTGTTTTTATAAAACTTCTACCAATAACCAATGAGAACCTAAATTAAGAACTTAGATCATAAGATTATTAGATATTGGTAGTTGAAGTCAATCCTAACTTCAACACATTCTAAATACATCCCTCTTCAATCTTGTAAACTCACTATCCCAACAGACTGAACGGTGCTTTTACAATAAAACTTTTATAGATTGCTGATAATTGAAACTTTAAAAGCATTAAACAAGGAAGGGTCGTAGGCCCATAAACTAAATCGTGTATCGTATCGTAAGATACATGAACATATATATATATATATATATATATATATATATATATATATATAACATTTTTGAGTAAATCCAAGATACATGAACATATATATATATATATATATATATATATATATATATATATATATATATATATATATATATATATATATATATATATATATAACATTTTTGAGTAAATCCAAGGTAGCATTAGCAAAAAAACATGAAGTTCAAAATAATTCAAGTCATGAATAAACATAACAAGTGTTTAAATCAACCCCCCAAAAAACATCATCTAACTATGATCTACTCTTCAACCACAATCGGTGGAATTTCATCATTTCCTAAATCAAGATCACTCAAATCATCTTCATTCCCCGGAATTTCACGATCTTCCTCCTCCTCCTCTACATCTTCCACTATGTCTTCCATCTCATTGTCATCCTCTATTAAGATTGACTTTCCCTTATCTTTCGTTGCATTTAGGCTTCTTGGACCTATATAATAAAAACCTAATAAGTAACAAAATGTTTGTCTCTTCAACATTAAAATGTTTAACTCATTAAACCTTAAAAATAAGGTCCAGTTCATCAACTAACATGTACTTTCTCTATATTGTTGATTTAGGAAACTATGATGTTCTCAAGTCAAGGTATCTTACTTTGTGTTTGTATGGATTGCTTTTGAGATTTCGTCCAAGTTCCTCGATGTAGAATCACACCATTCAATTCAAGGAAATTAAGGAATTATGTCGCAACCAATGCAATAAGTAACAAAAAGAATGTCAATATTCTTCCAATTGACATGGTGAAAGCTGAAGAAAGATGTTTTGCACCCACTGTATATACAGACCCAGTGTTATCATCTTTCACTTTAATGCTTGTAGAGCCTACAAAATCAACAAGAAAAATCTAAGTTAATTGACTTCTCTTTCTCTAATTCATAAATCTCAAACATTTACAATACAAGAAAATGAAGTGTGGACTACGGAAGGATGAAACGCAATTCTTAACCAAAAATGATAACAAAAAAATCTCAGGTGATATAACTGGAACAACCTTGGATTATAACATTTAGTGTATAAATAAGTAAGGAACTCACAGTTGTAATCCGTCCATCCAATGGTCATTTTTTCAAGATCATAAATGACCAATTTGTTTGACAGTACCAAATCTGCAATTCAAAATATATGATGTTAATAAATGATATAGTTATATCTAAAAACATTAGAAGCTTAGAACTAGCGTCAGTCAAGTCACAGAGCAATAAAGGTAGAAGTGAAAGTTCGTAATTTAACATAACATATATCAGAAATAGATTAAGTTTTCGCACGATGTCGGTATATTAAATTATAGCTGAAGTTTCATTTCAAACTTTACCCCCAAGAATAATCGGGTTATTATCAGTTGGAACTCTCTGCCAGCCAACACACCATATATCGTCCTGGAGGACCATGGAGAGAAAATAATATCAAGGAACAGCATTCTTTAAAACCAGAAATAAACTTATTTATTGTTTGACAAATTATATATCTAGCAGCCACAAAGCTTCACAAATCAGAAGCTTGATAAAAATACAACCAATAATCAAGTTATCACTCACGTTAGAGAATAACAGGTAGTTGTGTGGATAAACTGTCAGAAAAAGCCCTTCAAAGCGAAATTTGACAACCGGAAATCCATCATCAAGACTGAAAAATTACAATGGTCCACAAGTTAAGTGTTGCATGTTCCAGACAATAAAAGTGAGCTTGTTGCTTTCTTGAAATAAAGAAACTTCAGTTAATTTACAAAAAATACATTTTCATATACCATAATATCATCTGAACAATTTTAGTCTATTCATTATTTCTACATTTTATAAGAATGTCTTGAACAAATAGTTCTCATACAGTATGAATTACTTTGTATATGTTGTAGGATAACATCAAAGTAAAATAAAGACAGGGAGATAGTATTGTACTTGTTAGAATAATGAAAACAGGTGAACTGGTTCTCGGCACGGTATAATTTTAGTGCAGGCTGCCGAGCTAAAATCTATCACAGAGAGTAACCATGAGCATTCAAGTTGAAAATATTGATTCATTTAACTCTAAAATTACACACACCTTTGTTACTATCCGGTCATAAACTGAAGCTGGAAGATAAGCCAAGGTTGTACCAGTATCTATTGTTGTTCTAGTCCCATTTCTAGTATGAAATACATCCATACGGAGCTGTATAACCTCCCCATCAATCTCGATGTCCTTCAGAACCAAATTGTATAGTGGCCTGAAATAGTCAGTAGAGTACGATTATGACAAATCGAATCCCGAAACCTAAACCAGAAATAATATAGATTATATGAAATTGAAAGAACATTAGAAGAGAATGTGCCAGAGACCTTGTGTTGAAAGTTTTTTAAGCTTATATCAGAGATTTCAGAATAAATCTACTTTCATAAAATATGAAATCCTCTTGAATAGGCAATAATACTAAAGATAGAAAGAGAGCTGAAATTTCATATATACAAATACAGATTTTTTTTACAGTAACCACAAAGAGAAACTGCTTTGACAATTTTAAATCTTAAATAACGCCAACAAGATTGATCTTAAAGAGGTGAAAAAAGAAAAGAACCCTGAAAAGTATGATTGTTTATACATCTATATCTACAATAATGGCATTGAGATGAAGCAACAAATTGGCTAGGGACACATGAAATTCTACTACATAGAATTTGTGTGAATGTTTTATTCCACTCATGTATCTAACATTACCAGTATTTTCATAGATGAAAAAAGAAAAGAACCCTGAAAAGTATGATTGTATATACGTATATATATATATATATATATATAACCATAAGGCCTTTACCATATTTGCCAAGATAATAAAGAATTCTAAAGACAACATAAGTCTTCAGGAAAATAACATCAGTGAAAACCTAACATATTTGGCTCTCCTGAAGTTAAGTGGAAGTGGCATTATCATCAAACAGATATCATATTGTTTCATCACATTACTAATATCAAACAACAAAACCAATATTCTGCACATACTTACATACTTGGTATAAATGGAGTTGTATTAAATTTTGGCGCCACCACTTCCCCAATGGAAAATACTCCTCCTCCATTAATACTGTCAAGGCAGTGTGAAAATATTCTTTTCACCTTTCCAGATGCAGCAAGCTGTGAAAGCACGGAAGAATTTGTGTGTCCAAAACCCATTATTCCATCAAGGGCTTTGTGAGGCGATGTATCGTAATCTGAATAAGTGCGAAAGCCACACCTATTATAAGCAAGTAAAAATTAAAGACAACCTAAAAGAATTAAAACTACAATGGTGATGTTTTCTGTTATTTCTTTACCAACCTATGAAGCTAAATAGTTGCCAATTGCCAGCATTAAGAAAGAAATAAACATAACCAAAGCTATTAACAAAAAAACCAATAAAAAACAAGTCCAACTATTGTACCAAAGAAAGCTTCAAACCAAAAAATCAATCAACAAGACAGCTCTCGGTGTCAAAGGTTCAATTATTTTCAAATCATCTATATATACTTCCCCCAATCATGTGTAGTAAAGCACTAGATATTAGAAATCATACTCACCCAAAAATCACGGTGCCATTTTTGGGCACGGTACGAAGATTGCCATTAATACGGTTAATTGCAAGATAATCCTTCACATAGGATCCAGAGGATGTACTTCCATCTCCATACTCTACCTTGTATGGGCAAGACATATTTTGCTTGCAACCAGAAATTGGACCATCATCATATGAGTCAGTGCAAAAATCATCATCGCAAGAAACCAAGTCTGAAGTCTTGGAGTCATTTGGGTCATAGAGTGTCAAATCCATCTGTTTCATAATAATAATAATAATAATAATATATCAAATTCTACATTCATAAGGTCAACCGATATAAATACAGCATGCCCTAAATGTCATCCACTCATGGACTACTCTGATCCTCATCTATTTATTCATTTCGTGAGGTGTCGATACCCTATCTCATCATGGATTTATTGCTTGCTACTTCATAGTTTATGAGCCATCAAACATTTGAGAGAACCCCTTTGGATAAAATAAAATTAAAAGCACTACAACAACCCTCAATATACTTATATTTCAACCAGAATGCATGAAAATTATATCAATACAACAAAATCTAGATACATACACCAAGATCACTCTTCTTAGGACATGTTGTGCAGCCAACACAATTCACCCAAAGATTGTTACTTCCAGTATCAACTTGCACATGGAAGTCCTTTACAGGAGAGCCAAGCCCAAGTTTGGTATAATAAAGCCTGAATAAATGAAACGGAAAACATTAAGCTTCCACACCAAAATTGTGACAGAATAATAATCTTTTCTCATTATGAGTAAAAAGTGAGTGAAAGGAGTAAGTTCAGTCCAGCGTTAAAAAAAAATGAAAAAAGCCTAAAAACCCTAAAACCCATGTTTTCGGTAAACGGGTCGGGTGACCCGACTTGCTCTGCGAAGCTTCATGCCTTGCTTGCAGCAGTTCTGCAGCGCTGCGTGACTCGCCGAAATCGCTCGATTCCACCGATTTCACGCGTTTCAACGGCGATTCTACACGAGCCCACTGATTTGCGATTCCGCACGAGTTTGAGCACGGAGATGGCTTGCAGACTCTCAGAATGGGTCTACCATGGCGGCATCAACGGCAATTTTCCAAAGGATTAAACTTAAGTACAGTGCATTGAACAGAAAATAAATAAAAGGGAAAAGGGGAAGAAACGAACCCGGTGGAAAAAGGGAGGCCATCGCCACCAAGAGGAATATCAAAAGCAGATAGAAATCTACCACGGCGACGAGAATCATGAATTTTGATCGTATCTAAACTTGAATGAGAGACTTTGAATTTGCGTTCAACGGAGAAAGCAAAATTCGCATTGGCAACACAACAAAATTGTATAACAAATAATCCCACAAGTAAAATTAATCGATACATTGAAAATGGTTAGAAGTGGATCTTTGGAAGTGCGTAACAGAAGTCGTGAAGGAGGAAAGGGTTTACGATGGAGAAGCTGAGATACGGGGTTTACAATGGAGAAGCTGAGATGGTCAAAAAAAAAATGGAGAAGCTTAGATGAATTGTACTTGCTTTCTTTTACGAAACCAATGCTTTCTTCTTTGGATCAGTGTTTTTATTGTTTTTTGTTTTTCCAAAAGGATAAAAAACTATCTAATCTAAGAATCTAATGCCACTTCCATTTTTTTTTCATTTGTTTTTTTCTTTAAGTTTTTGTTTTGTTTTTTTTTCCTCTTCTTTTTTTTTTCAGTTGTTTTGTATCACTTTTGTTTTTGCTTTAGTTTTTTTTGTTTTTTTTTCTTTTATGTTTAAGGGAGTACTTTACGATCTCAAAAAAGTTTAAATGTTTAAATATGCAAATTTTGTTCTTCAATAATTGATTCAGTGAAAAAATAATTAATTTTATAAAAAATACATAAAGTGAGATGTTAAAAGTGGGTTTTGATGTATTTGATGGTGAAAAAAATTTATTTTGTAACAAAATGCGTCATAAGACATAAGTCTGACAACAAAATAGTAACAAGAAATTACAAAAAAAAAAAAGAAAGACTAAGGAAATCACAAAGAGTAAATTTTTTAAGCTAAATTTTTTAAATCCAGTTTTATTGGATCTCCTTTATTTTTACTTTTGGTTCCTAATGTAATGTATACTTCGTCCTAGCATGAACCTCTACTCTGATTTTAACCTATGAAGTCCATGTACGAGATATGATATGCGACACAATACGACACGGATATGATGATAAGAGAAATTTTGAAAATCAACGGTTAGGATACTTTAATAAAAAATTAAACTAAAATTCATACACAAAAAGCACTACATTATATATTTTCTGACAAACTATATTTATAGATTTTATACTACTATTAGGTTTTTTTCCCGTCAAGACCAGAGTATCCACCGTCGAATGCAGTGACTAATCCCCTCGCTGGATTGGGGGTACCTCGAAGGGTCGGAGAATGTTAGTTTCCGGAGTTTGAACATTGGACCTCCTTCTTGGAACTTTGCAACTTCTTCACGTCTCTTAGCTCGCCAACTGAGCTACCTTCCTGGGACCTTTTAGTAAACCGAAGTATCATTCATCGTGACTGTGAAGATTAATCCTTCGAAGTATCGAAAATTCATTTAAAAGGTTGACCGCTCCAAGCAATTTTTTTTTCATACGCACCGGATAGGAATCGGACCCAGACCAAATAATCAAGGGACCCAAATATGTATAACTTGTACCAATTAAGTTGATACGGCTCAAATTTTTCTCATCTGCCGCGCTTTACGCTGGTATTAAATGGCTTTTTATTTTGGTGCAACTGGAATTTAAAGGCTTTGGGTTTGTTTTGATGAGATAAATTAAAGAGACCTCTCAAATATCTCAATAATTGTTACAAGAATTATTGCCTCAATTTCTTTGAAAAGGAAACCTTAATAAAAGAGTGTATGAGTGCAGAGGGTACTCTAACTTACACGCAGACTCATTTGCATGCTAGTATTCATGTCTACTTTACTATGGCCATGTGCTATGTCCCTTAATTTCATACACCATAACTGGAAGGTTGCAGAAGCTAGTCACGTCATGATTTACAATAGCCACTAACATACACCGCAGAATCCAAACACTACACACGACTTTATTTACTACCTTCAAACACTGCACACACATTTCCCTTTTCAACTTACACAAACTAAAAATATTTTCTATTTGTTCTGAGGCTAGAGGTTGCATAAATACAAGATTCACAACACTTCTATTTGAATTAATTTTTCTTCGGCTGAGCATATCTTTTCCACATTTTGAGGCCACTTAAGTTTTGCATATTCTTGAAATGGAGGAGCAGAGTGAGCCATTAGTTGTTGAATGAAAAAGTTAGAGAGAGTAGAGAATTAGAAAAAGAGAGAGAATTAGAAATGAAGTTGAAGTTGAAGTTGAAGTTGAAGTTGGGTTTCCTGGTTTATATAGAACAAGTGGGTTTTTTTTTTTTGATAAAGTGAGCTATAAATTCCGTCTGTGTCCTCTAGCTTTTCAATAGATTTGATCCACTTTAATTCAAAAAAGTGAACAAGATTACACCAAACCATACTGCAATTAATTAACAAAGATGCCACTACATATAGTATTACAGAATCCAAAGGTGCAGTGGCGGAGCTAGACAAAAAAACTTGGGTGGGCCGCTAATAAAATAGACATGGAAACTCAAATGCACGAACAGAGACACAGAAACGCAAAAATGAAAAAACCAAAGAAAGGGAACGGGAAAGATCACGAAAGAGCCATAACAGAGATCATAAATTAATAATAATAAAATTTTCAACTGTTTGTTCTTAATTTTTAATTCTAATATAAAATATATGAAAAAAAATGTAATCATATAATATTACAAATATGAATGATAGAACAATTTAATATGTGGAGAAGTTGTTTATATATCTTATGAATGAACAAATTCGTTATTCTAGCCTCTTAGTAATAAAGTGTAATTTTTAGTCTTAGGGAAAAAGTTCGATCCTTGCTGTTAGCATTTTCATAGATTCTTTAGCATGAAAAAATTATAAAATATGAAGGAAGAAAAAACAAAAATTGGCTTTAGCTGGAATCGAACACGGGGTCATTCTCTAAAAGAGGGGAGAGTTAACCAGTAGGCTACGCTAGTAAACAAATCATTATTGCGCAAACGGTATATATGTTTAGTACTTGGTCTTTGAAAATAGGGGTATTATAATAATTTCCTATTTTATTGGGTGGGTCGTGGCCCACCTGGGCCCTAACATAGATCCGCCACTGCAAAGGTGACCCCCCTCCCCTCCCTTTTTCTATTCTCACACATCCAAGTACAAAAAGATTGTATAGCTTGGTTTGTCTTAAACTGGAATAACGTGCTCTTCATCTCACAAAACCATAAAAGATTAACACATAAAGTTGAAACAAAATAATTCCTAGTAAAAGTTATCTAATTAATCATCCAAATTTCGAGCATGGTCTAATTCATGTATCATATTGCTTTGAGCTTGATTTTATAATTGAAGGAGAATGGTTTCACCTCTCTAAATAAACAATCAAACCGAATGGGTTCCATCGATCGCTATGTACAAACAATGACTTAGGGGGTGACTCTCTGCATGTTTGTTTTAACTTGTTTTTATTGCTTTGTTTAGGTATGGCCAAGATGAGAAGCGGACATTCACAGTCCCATCCCGAGCCTCGTGGAAGAAAGCCACGTTGACGAAGGACGGTCAAGAATTTGTCATTTGAGTATTGGGTTAAGCACAACTGCATATCCATTTCAGCGGGTGAGGTATTTATGAAGAAGCAGACTGGGGTGTTGGTGGAGGTGGGGTGTGAGACACGTAGTGTAAACCAAGACCCTATTTATAATAGGTGTGTTAAAAAAAATTGGCCAATAGGTGTGGTAAAATGTGAGTCGTTGATTTCAATTTTAGATCACAAATCTAAGCTGTTTAAATTCTATCCGTCGTGGCACATTTTTCCAAAGGAAATGATACACACTTTTTTTTGACACATTTGACTGATTGTAAGCCGTTGATCAAAAGTGTCGGTGGAATTTGAGTCGTTTAAAGATTCAAAATTAATTTAACAGGTATGGTGGTCAGGGACCGGGCGGGTTCAACCACAGAGCGCCAGACCTTAAAAATTCCAACCATTGGGGTGTATTCGTATTTATCGGCTCTAGCAACATACCACCGTACGAGTTTGGTTACGAAGTGTTGAACCTATCAAACCATGGGGTGTGTCAATGTTTATTAGCCCAGGCAGTGTACCATCATACGTGTTCGGTTACCAGGTGCCAAACCGTACGTTTACAGGAAAAAAAATAAGGACACTTTAGTAAGATTTTTCTTTATTAAGAGTGTTTTTGAGATTTCATAGAGTTCGGATGTGTGAGGTGAGTAGGAGGGGGTTTGTAAAAGCATGGGCCTTTATAGTTACCCTATAAAGTCTGTGTGTTTCAAACTTAACCAAAAAAAAACTTCATTATTTGTGCGTGAAGCCGTGAAACCTAATCCCAAATCGGCAAATTGCACATCAGCTTCTGCAAATAATGAACTGATTCTTCTTTTTCTTCAAATCTTGCTTCTCCTTCAGGTTAGTTTCTATTTCTTCTTCTCTATTCGCGTTTTTCTATTGATTCCGGTTTTGATGTTCATGTTACTTTTGATCCAAATTCTATCACATCCTTTTCTCGTTTCTGGTTTATGTTATTTGCCCCTTTTGCTTTTTTCAAATGCTTGTTGTCTCTATAGATTCTTGTATTTGTATTTGTTTAAGTTGTCTTGCAATTTTATAAACTGCACTTAAGGTGTTTGAGTAATTTCCTGAATTGGGTGATTGTTTGAATGTTGTATTCTGATAACAAACATAATAATGTTTCTGATTCCTCGTATTCTGGGTACAATTAGAAAGTTAAGATATGGAGATACTTTGAGAAAAAAATGTTTAGAGTACTTTGTGTAAGTGTTGCATTCAAGTGTTACTACGAATTCATTTGATAAGGTGGAGTACTTTAGTATCTTCTTTCATAAACGATCAAATGTATCAAGTATCTGACTAAGTATTTTATCAAGTTAATGTTATTCTTACTTGCAGTTTTTGGCCTGTTTGTTTTCTTTTTTTGAACATAATGCTCAGAATCAAGGTAGTTTTTAGTCAGAATCTCGATTAAAATCGTATAATCCTACATTTTTATTCTTACTTGCAGTTTTTGGCCTGTTTGTTTTTTTCCTTTAATGGCTCAAAATGCTAATGCCGCTGCCGGCGCCGCTGCCGGTCTTGACACTATTGAAGTCACCCCTGTCCCTAGTGCTAGTAAAAAGCCTAGAAATGTTGTTCGATATAGGGTTGATAATTCTTGGAAGTATGGAGTTTCAGTCAAAGGAAGCTCCTTCAAAATTCAATGCAAGTTTTGCCACAAGATTGTTTCAGGAGGGGATTATCGTTTTAAGTATCACTTGGCCGGGACACCAAAAGATACCGGAGCTTGTTTGGCTGTTCCAGAAAAGGTGAAGAAAGAAATGCGTCAAATTGTTACTGCGATGAAGTCAAGATCGCTCAAAACAACAATACTTGAGATGGAGGAAATGAAGATCTTTTGAATGGTATGATTTTAGTTTTGGTGACTTTTGATTTCGGTCTAGGTGTTAAGAGTCTTACTTGTTTTGTAATAGCTTAATTACTTTTGTGACTTGTAAGTTATAACTTATTAGTTGTGTTTGTGTCTTGCTTGTTTTGTAATAGCTTAATTAGTTTTGTTGCTTAAGTCATGACTTATTAGATCTGTTTTGTGAATTTATGACCTATCAAGCTTAATATTAAGTTTTTGAAGTATTTATATATAAACACTTTCAATTTATGCGTTTGATGATTTTGTGATTAAATGTATCAAGTATCTGACTAAGTATTTTATCAAGTAACTGTTATTCTTACTTGCATTTTTTGGCCTGTTTTTTTTTTGAAAGATTAAAATCGTATAATCCTACGTTTTTATTCTTATTAGCAGTTTCTGGAATTGCTAATGCCGCCGCCACTGTCAGTCTTGTCACTGTTGAAGTCACCCATATCGTTTTAAGCATCACTTGGTCCGCCACTGTTGAAGTTTCAGAGCCCTCGGTCCGACCTTTCACTGAGTCGGTCATCGGTCTGATTCTTTAAAATAGGTGTCGAACTTGAACACCGAGTTAATTGACAAACTACTTACCACCGAATTAAGAAACGAAATATCGTTACTTCACACGGAAAATATATAAATGTTAATTTGGTCCCCTGAAGAACCATCTCAAACTACGCCCCTATCCATTCATCTTTTGAAAATTAGTACACCAAACTTAAAGTTGCATTGAAATATTATTTAAAATATAAATAAGGTAGTTTGAGGTTTTATTCTTAGGGGCCCAATTTTTAAAACTGACCTTTCTCAGTTTTCCTATAAATTATTTATAATTCATTCATCTCAGTTTATAATAATTATTAGGCTTAAATAGCTTTTACCCCCCTGCAAATATCACAAGAATCCATATACCCCCTGCAAAAAAAAAAGTTTTAAAATGAACATTGCAAAATTCAAAACGTTTCTAGTTAGGTCATTGCTCTTAGTTTTTCTTAACAACGTTAACTTAAACTGAGTTGGATGTCCACGTTAACATAACACGTGGCTAATTAGGGCTTATAACATCATCATCAACATCATTCATTCATCTGAAACTCTTATTCTCATTGAAACTCGCCTCATTCATCAACATAATTATTAGCGAGTTTCAGTGAGAATAAGAGTTTCAGATGAATGAATGATGTTGATGATGTTGATGAATCATGGTTAACACTTCAATAATATTTACATTTACTATAACTTACCCCCACGCTATGCACGAGATATTGTTTTGAAAAAATAGATGGTATTATGCATATTTCAATTTGTCACGTACTTAAGCTATTTGATAAGCAGTTTATTATGGGAGAATTTTATATAAAAAACAAATCTAACTCAGATAAAAGAATGTGATGGAACAAATTAGTGGCATATATTGAGGTTAAATTTTAAAATGGAAAAAAGTGCTCACTTAAGTAATTTCAGTTAAAAATGGAAACAAGAATATATATTTTTCAACGAAAAAATTTAAATTATTATTTAGAATCTTCCAACTATTTTAAATTCAAATCTATCATTACTTCCCTATTGTTTTAACAACTTTCGTATTGAGCAAATTGTTTATCGCTACTTCTCACACGGGAACTTTATCCATATTTACAATAGAACTCCTCACCATATTCTTTCAACTTTGTATATGTGATTCTATATGTTATCAGTGGTTTTCATCTAATCCTAAATGATATCCACGTGTTTTACTTTCTCTCCAATGTCTGCCATGTGCAAGTGGAACGCAATTTTCTTTTTTTGAAAGGTGTAACTCAAGCTTTTTTTATAAAAAAAGTTTTGTGTAACAATACTTTTTTTATGATATAAAAATAGGGCGACTCTAAGGTGAGAGTTCGACAAAGTCCCTCACCAGTATATTACTAAAATTAACCATCGGATATATTATAAAATACTATGATCGAGTGGCTAAAATTGATTTGTCGTTTCTCACCAACGGGTATTAGAAGCATACTTAAATTAGTGTTTATATTTTTATTCGAGTATCGCATTGCAACATTTACTCCTATATGAACTTCAACCACACTTACAAAATGTTATGGAGAGAGAGAAGAAGCGGCGGCAAACATTTTATAATATTTATTTCAACCGAATTATTCTAAAACAAATATTTTTCTACCAATATATGGCGTAAGCCCGTGCAAAGCACGGGATCAGAGGACTAGTTGTATATATCCTTATAACGATAGATAAACTTGAACATGGTTGGGATGGGGTGCCTTTGCTTATAAAAAGAAAAGATAACTTTGATTTAATCTCTTCATATATTAATTGAATGTTGAAGTTTCTCTTCCTATTTTTCATCATGTCCTCATATCCAATTTCTACGTCAAAGACTAAATTAGTAGTATGCATTTAAAAAAGAAATTAACTTACACTAATTCCACACAGATTTAAAGACTTTATAAGTCAGAAAATAAGTGCGTTAAAGTCTCTAATATTACACAAAGGACAACTAGAACCAATATCACCTTACAATCTACCATGAGGTAATAAAATAACTAGTAGCTATGATAAAACATTAATAAAAAAAAGACACAAGTTTTGTTAACTAATTAGAAGGGTTAACCAACAAAGGCAAACAAGGTTAAAGACACAGAAACACAAGTTACTACTGCATCATTGATAGGAAGCTAGACCTAAGTTCTAGAAACTAGAGAAAAGCAATAAAACAATAAAGAAAATAAAAGACTTTTTCATTGATTTTGGTTACCCTAAAATGTCTCCAAGAGAATACATATATAGGGACTACTAATAGGCTAATAAAGTAAAAGGCATAAGGGCTAAAAGCCCAACTAAAATAACATTACATAAAAGTCCTACTAACTAAAATACTACCATTAAAATATTCTAATTAAACTCAACTAATTAAAATACTACGACTAATATATTATAACTAGACTCTCTATCAATCATCGTCCCCTTTATTCTGCCTCATGCACCGTCAGAATCATCATTATACGTACCTTCCGGATCTGATCCTACGTCTTCCACATCGCTTTGGTTATAAACTGTGTTGTAATCATTTTCTGAATCATCGCTTTCGTCATTCTTTTCCTCTTTTTCTCCCACTACACCAAAAGTCCTGAATAACGGCGGTTGAATAGTGGCGGTCGATTGCAACCACCACAAAGCAGGAGTTTTAGTGGCGGTTCTCTGACTAACACTAGTGCCATTGCTTAGTGGCATGGTGTTTTGGATTTCTGGCGGTTGTGCCCACCGCTAAATGTTTTCTGGCGGTTGTGCCCACCACTAACGTGTCTTTGATTTATTTTCCTAGCTTGCTTCTTTTTTAAAAATATTAATAAATATAAATTTATACAATGGCGTCGGGTTTAACCACCACTAATTTTTATATAATTTTAATTATAGACTAGTGGCGGTTGCAGCCACCACTAAGTCAGGTTTTTTTTTTTTAAAAAGTCAGTTTTTTAAGAAACAAATTTTAAATTTTTTTTTTTGTTCGGTGGAGCTTTCAACCCTAGCGGTGGTTGTAGCCGCCTCTATTCCAATATTCGCGGGCCACTTTTCATTCTCCCTCCAAAAACTTGCTAGTTTTTCATTCCTCTGGGTCCCAGTTTTTAAGCGTTCATCTTTTTTTTTCTTTCAGAAAACAAGCGCTCATTTTTTGTGCTTTAGGGTTTGTGAAAGAGAAGGGAAACGGTTCTCTCCATTGGACAAAGAAGATCAGGAGTGCTCTCAAATTTTCAGGTACTCTCTCAATCTTTTGTGTTTTTTGATTATTTGTTTTATCTTTGATTTTATCGTAGAGAGGTTAAACGAAGAGAGTGTGAGGGAGTTCTAAGGGGATGTTTACTGCTGCCGCCGGCGACGGCGGACGCTCATAGATGGAGGTCGGACGCAATAGGGAAAAGCGATGCTCGTGGATGGAGGCCGAACGACAAAAAGCCCTTTGGTAGTTGCGGGAGAATCAAAGTAAAAATAGTTGTGGAGCGTTGTTAATAACAACTTGTTATGATTTAAATCTGTACCAAGAAATTGGATTCTTCAAAGTTCTACTCTGGTTAGTTGTTGTGGCTATAGACGCGGAAGCAGTTTGTGCTTCTTTCTTAAATGACTCCGTGTGTTCTATATTGGCTTCACTTGTTTTAATAAGTCTTTTTTTTTCCTTTTTCTAATTTTACATTGCGATTCCTTTTTTGTTGCATCTCCACTGCGTGTTCTATATTTACTTCACTTGATGATTTACGCTATGCTAATATTGTGTTTGTTGTTAAGCATAAGTTAATGTCTGTTGTGAAACATAAGTAAGTAGCATGTTTATGCTGGTTTTTCTAGTGTAAATGGATAACACTAAAATAGGCAACAATTTGAAATACTTGCTGCTTTAGGTGTAGAGTGTATGAGGATATGAAACTAAAATAACTATAGATTATCAAAGTAGCTTTGTAATTATTCCTTATTAGACTCCATATTCAGATGGATGATGTTCTGGAGCTACGAACCTGTACAAGTCACGATGCTAGCTGTAGTTCATATTAAGCACACTCATATGAGAAGCATCCCTGTAACCTTTTATGGTCTTTCTAAAATGAACTTCATTTCAATTTTCATATCTTTGGTCATGAAACTTGAGAATAGAACTTGAGAAATATAAAACCAAAATGGTGAATAGCACATGAGTTTATTTCCCTGAGTTCTTCTATGGAATTTATTTCCTTACAAGGTATATGAATAGCTTTGGAGATTTTTAATTACGTGTGTTTATTTACCTAAGTACTTGAATGGAATTTATTTCCTTTGATGTGGCAAAACTGTGATTTCCCTTAGTTCTTTAATTTGCAAATGTATTACAAAAAGCAGAGAGATATACATATCTTAATAAAATAGGACAATTTTTCCATGTTTACTATTCACATTCAATGCTTGCAAATGGCGATTTTTTTGCTCAGAACTTTCTAGCTAGTACTGTTGTTTTCCTCTTAATGACAAAGCAATGTCAGTGGTCCATTCACTTAGGATTCTGATACTCAATGAATCGTTATCACTCTATTGTTGCTAATTGATCATAAGTTTGAATTTTTGTTGTAAATTTTCTCAGTTTAGTTTCATTTAATACTATATGGAGACACATCAAGTACCTTCTGATTCAACCAATGATGGCTATGCTTTGCCTGATGAGCTTGAGGAACTCCAACCCGGATCAGTAGTTCCCGAAGGTACTTCTACTGGTATGATAAAAAGGCAGTATTGGGTTGTCAAAGTGAGTAGTATGTCATTTAACTTTCGTGCATTCTGTTGGTTTTTTTGTTCATGTATTAGTTGATCCACTTGATAATAATTGGTCAACAATTTCTTTCTGTAGATGCCGAAGGAGAGACCAAAGAACTTCCTATTAGGGTTAGGGACGTTAATTCGCTTCCAACCGGAGAAATGATTGAAGTTCCTTTTTATGGTCACCAACCGTGTGGCACTGATGTTGATGGACTGTTAGGAGGTTATCTCGGCCGCTTGGCACAAAAACATAATTTCCTTCCTATTTCCTTTAAGAGATGGCCTGATGTGCTGGGCAACTATAAACAATTTGTTTATGATGTCATTAAGGTATAAAATCACATCTTGCTTGCTAGTAGTTATAATATTTTGTTCTCACTATAATATATTTCTATAACACCAATATTTGATTGAAGAGCAAGTTTTGGTGGGAACCAATCCATGAAGACGCAGCAAAGACATACATGTTGAAAGACATTGGGAAGAAGTGGATGGAGAACAGACTTAAATTGTTCAATACTTACTATGATAAGACAAAAACTCGTGAAGAAAACATAAGAACTCCTCCAAAGTCAATTTTAGCAACTGAATGGGCTTCTTTCATTGATTATAGATTAGAGGAAAAAACTCAGGTAATTTCTCTCTTCATTATTCAAATGTTTCAATCATTAGAATATGACTAATTTTTCTTTCTTTGTATGTTTACAGAAAATATGTGAAAAGAATGCAAAAAATAGAACCAAGCTCACCATTAATCGTACTGGTGGTACTAAAAAGCTAAAGAGGAGGAAAGAAGAAATAGTATTCATTATTATAGTCATTTTCATTGTAGAGTATTTTATCCAAATTATTTATTATGTGCACATAACATTTTAAACTCTTATTTTCATGAATAGGAGAGTCAAACGGGGAAACAAGTGAGTCGTGGTCATTTATATATCGATACTCACAAGAGAGCCGATGGTACATACATTAATGAAGAAGCTAGGGTTGTTTGTGTAAGTGGTTAGTTCTTTGGTTGTACTTTGATGTCGCTTTATTCTCTTGCATTTGTTGTTAATGTTTTCTAACTTAAATCATGTAAGATAAAATTGCTGAGATTGAAAGTCAAGGAAATGCTCCTGTCCAGGTCTCACCTAATGACTCCCTCGGCCAAGTTTTGGGCAAGGAACATTTTGGTCGGGTTCGAGGTGTAGGAGATGGTCTCTGTCCATCCCAAGTGTTTGGACCTACTAACCCACGATTCTCTGCATCTTCTAGTTTTAATCTAGCAGAACAAAATCGTGTTACACAATTAGAAAATCAAGTCCAAGACCTGATTAATGAATCAAAAGCTAAATATGAAAAAATTAAGAAAATAGAGACGCTTCTTGCCCAACTCTTTACAAATGCATCCATGACTATACCTTCGGATCTACTAAGTAGCCCTGATAATACTGTAAGTTATTATTATTATTATTATTATTATTATTATTATTATTATTTCTATTAGTGATCCAATATTTTGTTCTTGCAGCAAACTCAAAATGGTCCTTTGTCATCACAATCAAACACTAGTCATTCATATCATGGATCTATTTCCTTGTATAACTAGGTAACCATTATTTCTTCAGTGTGTTACACAACATTCTCATCTAAAACTTTACATGGTGTACATTGGGTTATGAACATCAAAGTTTTTGATGATTGACTATATAAGCATTTAGTGAAGTAAGAAATATAGTGGTTTTGTGTGGGGGTGTAAAAAATTGTATTTTGCATGATGTGTGCTTCTTGTTAGCTAGAGTTATGGTCTCAAAGTTAGGGTAAACTTGTCAATAAATGGCTTCTTCCATTTAGACCCATGTGCAGTAAATTCTGGCATAAAAAACATATAGATTATGTTTCCCTTTGTTGTTGCATCTGTTTTAGCCATGTGTTATCATCTGTTTTGTGGATTGGTTGGGTGATAATGTGTGTTGCATGAGTTATGAAAATTTTATTGATTGTATGTGGTTGTGCTTTATATTTTTTTGGTTATAACATGTACTGCAACATTGTGAATGGAACCATGACTGAGTGAATGGAGGTGGGATATATCAGATTTACACATTTTTATGGAATTGAGCTTGCTTTCTAGTGTAAAATAAGGTGAAAGAAAATGGACTATTTCACATGAGCATAGAGACACATAGGGGCTAACAATTTCATTTCATATTGGTCAAGAATAAGGATTTGGCTACTTTTCTACTTACTTTACCAGCTATATTACATAGGGCTGTGATAGCTTAATCTACAATACTTCACCTTTCTCCATCTTTACGCTATTCGTTTAGGTTCAATAATGACATATATCAATCATGTTGAATTTTGGCTTTTAACTCCAAACTCCAGAATAATCTTAAATTTATGTTTTTGTTTGCTCACTTTCTATCACAAGATTCTAAAGTTGATTGCATACTTGACAGGAACTATGGACAAAACATGCATACTCCTACTTTAGTCTTTGGAAGTTGGAAGACTATTTTTTGGAGCCACTTGGAAAGTTAGCATTTTTGGATGATTATTGTACTTGACTAAAGTTTGTAGTATTACTTTTGATTTAGATATAACCTTAGTTATCCTATGTAACTTTCAATATTTGCAATTTAGCTATATACTTATTTTGGCAAGGGTGTCCAACGCATTTGAATTGGCAAATACTCCTTTTGCAATGTCTTTAGATTTGGTGTTTATACTTCATTAATAGTTGTTGACTATATCAAATGTCATTACTAAAATTGTTGTTTATGTTGTACTTTTGAGAAATATTTGTATGTCAAGTAAATAAATTTTAAATAGTTAACTATTGGGGAATCTCATTTTCATTTTAAAATCAATTAATTGTAAAAAAAAACAATGGCACACTGGTGGTTACAAGCTGCCACTAAGTTTTTCAAGTTTCCAAGACCATACTGGCTGGCGGTTACTCCCACCGCTAAAGAAATATATTAAATAATAAAAATCAGCGTCGGTCGGAACCACCACTAAGTAAAAACTAAAACAAAAAATCACAAAAAGCATAGTGGCGGGCGAAACTACCGCTAAGTAAACAACACACCGGCGGTTGGAAACCGACGCAAAGATACTGGTGGTTGTTCCGTCGGTCAGCTGCAACCGCTGCTGGGTTGACTAGTGGCGCCAGAAATAGCGGCGTTGGTGTGACCGCCACAGATCCGCTTAGTGGCGGTTGGAACCGCCACTAAGTGGCAATTTTGACCGCCACTAAACCCAACTTATCTTGTAGTGTCCCTCTATAGACCCTTCAGGGGTATTAAAAGAATCCACAAGAGTCCAAGTGTTACGATACTCATCCCGCATAGTAATACCATCGTCCTCGAGTATCATGCCAGCAGTTTTAGCCTCATGTTTCAAATTGGACCAAGAGTAAATCCCCCTCTCCGACCGAGCATCACGACTCTCGTAGTAAGGCATATCATTACCATTCTCATCCTTAACCATGAAGAGAACTCGGGTGATCTCATGATTACGGTAAGGGCTGAAATCAAAACAGTATATTTATTAAGCTATAAAATAAAATAAAATGCACAAACAATGACCATCAAGATACTAACAAACAACTTTGCAAAAAAACAAAATAAATATACTAACAAATCCTTGTTGTTGAAAGAAAATCCGGGTACGTAAAACGTCAAATAATGGCCCTCGTCATCGTATTCTTCTTGCATATCCTTAGCATTAAATGCAGACTTGTAAAATTTCTTAACTTCTTTCTTTGGCTTATTTGGAGGAAAGAGGACTACAGCAGGACGACCATGGTTTTCCTCATCATCTTCATCTTCCCCTGCTTCTTCATCTTGGTCTTCATCCTCTTCTTCTCCTTCTTCTTCATCTTGGTCTTCCTCTTTCCCTTTCTCTTCCTCATCTTGTCCTTCTTGTCCCTCCTCCAAACCATCATATTCCTCTTCCTCACCGGAAGGAGGTGGATCCATATTGTCAGCCATGTTGTTGAGAGAGAGTGAGAGAGAGAGAGAGTTGTATGTGTAAAGTGAAAAAGGGAAAGAGAGTATGTTGTGAGTTTGTGTGTGAAAAATGAGATGGTGAGGGGGGAATATTTATAGATATGGAAATGTAGAATTCATTGGATAGGATTGAAAGCTCGTTACTTGCTAATGAGTTTTATATATATGTTAGACTTATTTACAAAAACAGTATCCCATAAAAGTTAAATTACAAATTTCAGCTTTCATAATTTTAACATTATGAAATTAAATATCGTCAATCTAATGTCAAATTATTATCTTGTATAGGAATTATATATAGAAATGATTCTAGATTGAGAAGGCATGCACAAGCAACATATCACTCAATTTTGTAGACAAATTGCTGACTAAATATACACTTAGCCGACTAAATATGCACAAGCAAACATATCACTCAATTTTGTAGACTAATTGCCGACCAAAATTACACTAAAGCCAAAGATAAATGACCAAAGACTGCAATTTAGCCTTGAAAAATAAAACCATCCACTTATACTTCTAGACAAACTCCCTTATGAAAATATTGTAGAGTTCAGTTTTGTAGCTGAATTCCGAACTTCAATATTTAGTGGATCGATTAAGGACGTGTGGTCGGTTCAGTGATATAGTGGATCGATTGTGCATGTGAATCGGCCAACTTTCAGGAAAATTGACCGAAACCGCTACAATTCATAACCCAATGCAGTCTGTGTCTTGGTTTAATTTTATTTTTTTAATTATTTAAAAAAGTAAAAACTAACTCTGGAACTGATAGGTGAACAAGTTATCAACTACCACTATGTTATATCTAGGGATGACAATTAACCCATATTCATT